>JAQGCM010000060.1:0-44814 GCA_034699705.1 Hymenaphorura dentifera
GAATTGTTTGTAGTAATAATTATAACAATAATAACAATGCGCACGAGTTACATACATGAATTTCTATAAATGAGTAGCTCTAGTGTTTGTGATGTTTGTGTGTTTATATAATGTATGTAATGTATAATTTTTTTGGTTGATACTTTACGTAGCGTTGAGTCAGTACTTCCTACGTAATGTAGTATAATAATATAAATCAGTAAATTTTATTTTTTACAAGCGATTTCTTTCTTGACTTGGGCATGGTTTACATATTATGTAATGTAATGCAACTAGTTGTAGCCTCCGTAGCACTCGCGATTATGTACGTAATCGTTCCTAACTTTTGAAGTAGTTAGTTGTGGAGTCCACGGACTTTCTTTTTTTTTGACGCTCATGGATAAAATACTACAAATACCGCGAGTTTAATACAAGACTAGCACCATCTAGTTAGTTGAGTTCTCTATCTTCTTTTTTCCCCGATCCCTCTAAAATCTAATGAATGATTCAATTCTCATGTACAATGCATGCCTATTTCGATATTTCGAACACAGAGTTGGGACTGGAGATGAGTTAATTTGGAATTTGTCGTCCAATATAATCGAAAAACGATGAGCCAAATAAGCAAGAGATGCTCAAATTTTGAATCTTGCCAAACAAGTGATCAATTTTGTTTCACTATTCTGTTATAAAAATGCAGCTAATAATATTGCGGTGCACTTCTTAATCGAAACTGCCTCAATTTCCAACGAGTTCACCTCATAATTGGCAAAGTTATGTCCATTCCAAACCCTCAATTTCTTCTTTTGTCCGTTTCAATCAAAAGCCATACGAAAATTAGTACTTGGAAAGCAAGCAGAATTGGTTCAGAGTAAAAATTTGGTTACAATATTGACAGTCGTCGTCAAATATTAATATCAAGTGCTAATAATATTCCTTCACAGCTTGATGTACTTGAACTTGAATCACGACTTCTAAAGATAAGATTGAGTTTAGCTTTCAATCAAGAGATTCAATTTTACTGGGCAATCAAATTCTAGTGCACCACCAGCGTACGGAAGTCGAGAGCGGAATTTGTAGTTAAAGAAATTTCAGTTAATATTTTGACTAACAATAGCAAAGCAAGTGTAAAACCCTACCTTGCATTGCAGTTACAAATGGAAGTTTTGGAAAGGAGTTTAGAGAAATGTCATATCGTTATCACGTTCTTTGCACAAAAAGTAACAAATATTTGGCTAACGACCGGTAAAATATTTACATCTTACATGGCATGGCTATATGGCATGGTATACGGGTTTCGGCACTAAATAAACAATATTTTGTAGTTGGAAATGCTCATGTTTTCTGTAAGTACTCTTCTGAATTCAAAAGTCTAGCTCGAAATTTTGGACGTGTCAAAGATGAAAGAGCAAGAGTCGAATTCGATTCGAATTGTTCGAAATGATAGTGCATTAGAATTGAATAGTAGGAATAGAATGAGTTGGTGAAGCTATGTATGGAGTGTTGAGGTATTTGTCTCGATTCACATGCAGAGATGGCGACAAGTTAGGATTTGCTATACGACTACTGCTTTATCCGCTTCTACCGCTCAGTTCCCATATTGGATGTCCTGGACCCAGCCACCCAGCATCAGATGGCGAAAAGTAAGCTAATATTCCATCTATCTAATGCATCGCATCGGCTGTTTTCTCTCCTGCTTTCCATGAAATATGAACCTAACATAAATTTATCTCAAAAGAATCAACTCTTAATAGCGTCTCGAAAACTTTCACCAAAAGTACGACTGACTGCAATCAAAGCTCCATTGTGTGTGTCATATGTTTAAATAATTCCAATGCTGAGCTATGGAAATCTCAAATAGAACTCTGCCAATACGTTCGTAGAGGCAGAGTGAAAAATGATCAGAATGTGTTGATTTTGTGAAAGTTAGTACATTATAATTTTTGCTGATTTTGAGCTTTCCAGTTTGTAAAATCTAATAGTGACTACAGATCCCAATTTCTGTCTAATATTATGGAACAAAAATTCAAATAGAATCTACTTGATATTTTTTGGTCAGAAGTGCTGGCTTTTTTGTATTATGTCCTAAAGAAGCTGAGCTATGATGATTAAGAATACTCGTCACGGTATTGGACTGAAGGATGGATGATGATCTAAAAGCTAGGCAAGAAAATCAAGAAGGGCAAAGTAGAGAATGTTTTTGGATCTACGAATGAGAGATGATGGACTGACTCTATGAATGAAATTGAAATGGATGGTCACACTCATATTGCTGTACAGATACGAGGAGCAATTATCATAAAAATGAGTGTAATTACTAGAGATAGGCTTAGAGAGAGATTGATTGATTTGACTCAATATCATTCTCAGTTCTTGAGTTGGTTTGGTGTGTTGAGTCTGACCGCCGGCTTGGTGGCTTGCTTCTTTTCTTTTTCTTGTTGGAAAGTCTTCTCTTAATAACAAAGAGTGAGATGATGAAAATGAAGAGGAGTAAAAAAGCTTTTTGGTGGCTCTTGAGATCGCCTTGTTGTTCTGCTTGAGGGACATTTGTCGAAGATGAAGAAATAGTGGACATCTGATTTGGCAATGGATCCCAGTGATGAGTTTTCTTGGCACAGAGAATGAGTCTGTGATGAAATGACACGATGGAGGAGGCGCCATAATCCTACACTAGATTTACTCATGAGGAAAATATTGTTCTCTGAAAACAAAACAACAACATAATTAAATCACATCCCACACCATGGACGTCAGCATAAATCTTAGCACTTCAACACATTCAGTAAGCATGTATAGTTTCTCCAAATATGAATTCATTTGGTGCTGGAAATCAACTTTATTTTACAATTTGACTGGTCGTGTATTTTTGCTAGCGAATCAGTTCTTTTAAATCATTATTGGTCCCAGCTCTCATCTCATAAAAAAGTGAGAAGGGCCGCCGCCGTCGCCACCATAAGTCTCATTTAATCCAACCAGCTTTTCTGACTTGATTCATTTCAGAATTTTAATACCTTAGTTGAGGACATAGATAAGGAAGAAATAATTGAATTTTGACAAGTTTTATCCACAGACTTAATAGCTTGGTGGGGAGTAAGTACGTGTCGGACTATGGACCTCTGCTCCGTCCGCAACAATCAGAATCACGGAGTGAGAATGGGAGAAAGTGGATTGATATACATAAATATTCATCATCTATCAATTTGATAAAATTGGAACTGAAAGGAGCTTGTGTGTCTAGTGCGGAGAAGATCGAGGGTTCTGAGAAATTGTGAAAATGTGAATTTGACCGGTGAATGGAGAAAAGGAGTAAAAGCACCGGCAAGGCAACTACATACTACTGGTGGGACTGGAAGCGCGAGGACTGCTAGACAAGTTCTTGTGAGTTTTTGAGGGAAGAAAGGAGCCTGGTGCCTGAGAAAATTCACGATCAATACCAATGCAGCGTTTTCCTTTTCCCTCTATGCACCAAAAAGTTCCTCAAGGACGTGAAAAAGAAGCAAACATTCTTCCCTCTTTCACATCAAAATCGGTATATCTCCTTCCCTTAAATCACACAATCCTCTTAAAATCTCATGATATTCAATCTTAACTTTTCACTTCTTCCTAGCTCTGTATTTTCAGTCTCTGCGTCTAATTTCTAATCTTTTGAATTAATTTTATGTAACTCATAGTTTTCAATTAAGCCAATTTACCAACTCCTCCGTCCAAATTATTGTCTTGTACTCCCATTGCAATCCGGAGCGACCAGAGTGAGAGCCACCCTAAACTCCCTGCCTGGCTGCAGTTGCAATGCAAACAATCCGTGGGAAAAAGAGAAAAATTGGGCCGAATATAGTCAGCAAACATGACAAATGACAAAAATCCGATTAGATCGTTGTTGGCACTAGACTAGACTGAAAATCTTTTCCTTGGTTCTAATCCTACCGCTTACTCACAGACTAGCAACGAAATTTGCTGAGTTGGAAAAGTGAAGGAAACATTTTCTTCTAATTAAACCTGCGGCTGAATTGAACCCTTCTGCTGGCTGCGACAAACCAAAGGAGGTTGACACCGCACCATCTTCATCTTGTTTAAAGCGAAGATATCCAGCATGCAGGCTGGTTGCTGCAAGGCTGTTAAAATTAGTTGGAATGACTTGAATCCCTTTTTTTCCTTGCCCCCAAATTTACGAGCCACGTCTTTTCTAAAAGTACCCCTCTGCTCTGACTGAATTTTTTGGGTTAAAAGACTTGCCAAGTTGCCAAATAATTATGCTTGAGTTGGGATTTCTGGTGGATCCGTTACATGTCACACATGAAAGAAAGTAGATTCTTGGGAAAGTCTATTGACGCCAGCAGAGCAATATAGTCAACGTTATAGCGGACACATTGAGCTGGGATGCATTTTCCTGCCTCCTCTTCCTCTCCAGACTCTTCTCTCGTTCTCTCTAATAATGGTCTTCCGGAATTCAGTGCAAGTTATCGCAAAGTTTTTATTACAGTCAATCTTGATGTTCTGCCGATCAGAGCCACGTGCCTTACCGATGTTACGTTCTTCCACCCAACGCAACGTGTCAGTTCATAAGTGAAGCAAGCCTAAATGCTTATATGGCCTGCCAGCAGTACAAACGAGATGATAGAAAATGGAGTTAGATGATGAATAAGAAACTTCGCCGAACTATTCCCATTTGAGGTTACGGAAATTCCTACTACTCATTCTCTTCATAAGATCTCTACCAGCGCCAATAAATAATATCTTGGGTTGATTCAGTGCTCTGGATTTTGGGCAGATAGATACTTGTAAGTAAGGGCACGGACTTATCAGAGATTCTGTGATCAGAATTCATCATTTTAATCAATTAAGTTTCGCCCCACCATTCCAATACTTGGCGAAAATCGACACGTTTTGTGGTTTGTTTGTTTGTTTTGTTTGTTTCTTTATTAGAGTGATATTCCACAGCAGTCGTACAGTTGGGGATAGATTTAGATTTTCAAAAGCAATAACTTTTTGCAATCTAGCCTAATGAGTGATTACGATCAGGAAAATTTAGTGAGGAGAGAAGATTTATCCGTTGCTCGACAACTAAAGTTGTCGGCGAGCCATGAACATGAGGAACTTGTGGACGGACGACAGAGCTAGCTAAAACCACACTCGTAAAATTGGAGAAAGTGTGAGAATGACACGAAGCCGACAAAATTATAGTGCGTACTTAGAATACTTTGGAATCTACATAAAGCAAGCAAGGAGAAAATGAACGACGAATCCAATGGACCCTCAAACACATAAACCCTAACTTCATTCTGCATTCTCCGACCTTATTTGCGATGCGAAACTCTTGCGAATCTTCTAAAATCGCAACGTGACAATGAAATTAAATTCCTCATATCCGCATATTATCTGAGTGCAGTGCCAGTCTCGCATCTCGCCAAAAAGGAAGAAAGGATGGGTACAGATTGGTTTTTGTAATCTTCCAAAGTTAAAATACGTGTAAACCTGGCGTGCAAGGTTTTGATACGAGAGCATGCAATCTCTGCGCCACATCCGTGTTGGACATTTACGAGTTAAAATTTGAATAGTCGTAAATATTTAATTGTCAGAGTAAAATCCAATTCGGAATTGTTATTTGGCTCCGCTCGGGAACAACCTTTGAAAACAAGGAATGTGCATGGCCGTGTGCGCTTGAAATTGAGTCGAGTGTAAGTTTTAGTATTCACAGGGGACTTGTCTAGTGTCCCTAAGATATTTCGCATCAGGTTAGCTCAATAACTTCATTAGTAAAAAAGGTTTACTAGATTTCAGCTACTGTGGATAGTCGATGCTCAAATCTTAAGAGCCAATCCAATCAGATTGCCAGAAACGTTTTAGCAAATTAATTTGTTTTACAAGCTTGTCAATATCTGAAAGCATGATTTTGCGCACCAAAAATGCCGAAGATCTGTCAAGACCAACGTTATTTTTGTTTTTTCTTTTTAGTTACACCAAAAATTTAAAAAATTCACATTATTTGAATATTCCGAGCGAATAATCATACGGAAAAAATACCATACTGCCACTGCTTTCAAACAAAACTAGAGTTGGACGACTCGTTTGATAAAGACTTGCAAACATACACTTGGGAAATGAAACCCGACGCACACATTACATGGTTGGGCAAACTTTCGGATGTAAATTAGAGGGGACGTGAATTATTAGGCACTTATTGCATGTGAATTTGTTGTTCATATTCACTCAACTCATTCATCAAATCCTCCCAGTCGCATTCTACTCTTTACTACAAAACTATACAATTCCAAGCAATCGTGGCACACTCGTAATAATGGCTCTGTCCGCATCGGTAAATGAATTATTATCTGGAGAAACTTGCACCATTCGTGAATCCATTGAAACAAGGAAAGGCAGCAGAGGCAGAGTTAAAACCCCGGTGGTTCAGGCAGTCAGGTCAGAATGAAACTTTCAAAGTTAACTTTTGAAAGGGCTTTGCATTTGGAATTGTAAGTCGTTACTTCAACTCGAGTAGTTGAATCTTCATTTAATCAGTATACATACCAATTGGTTTGTCTTTGCCTTTGGATTCCAGGCCACGGACCACCACGACCGACCAGAGTTTTACTCTCTCTCTTTCTCTCTCTTTTGCCATTCAGATTCAGATGAGTTTGAGGAAAAAGAGGATTACCGTATGGTCAAACATCCGTCTCGATCCTCCGAGGAGATGGATTACTATTTCTAGGTCTAGGATTCGCATTCCCCATCTTCTTGGGTAACTCCGTCTCATGCAAGTCAATGATGTCAGAAGATGACTCTGATATTGACCCTGCATCCACTTTAGGATACCCTATCGAATTTATAGCAAATCAATTTCAAATTACTCCATTATATTTACTAACTAAGACAAGTAAAGCGGCATCTGCATTCATCAATTGGCTAAAATAGTCTGCAATAAACAGTACAATAAGTGGTTGTTCATCTCGAACACTAAATACACTAAACATCAAACCCTACATACATGAAACGGACATTCAAATTTAGATAGGAAATTCTGAAAAAAAATGAAGCGAAAAATGAGTGGATGTCGTACCAAGTGTGCCCGGTAAGTACGGACAGCTGGTCACATGATTGAAGTTTTGGGACTGCATCTCTTCTTGGTCAGTTTCACGATGATAGAAGTAATTAAAGTTGGAGACGATGACAGGCACTGGTAGAGCGATGGTCAAGACACCGGCAATGGCACACAGTGAACCGACAATCTTACCCCACACGCCCACCGGCCTAGGAAAAAAACACACAAAATCATTATCACCATAATTACTCTTTTCTACTCGTCAGAGTGTCACATTTCCAATCATTCGTCTTCTGCTCTTTCGTGATATCTCAATTCACATCTCCATCCTGCCTTCCTTGGCTCTAGCAGACGACGAGAAACGGAAGAAGACTATGCATACCAGGCGGGCTGGAGAAAGGAAATTACAATCAGCCAACGTATTTGCGATTTGCAAACAAAACAGGTCATTTCTGCTCGAATGAGATGACCTGACTGGTATTGCATGTTAATGCTGCATGTGCTCGTGAGAAATGGCGCTCTGATTTCCATTTAAAATCAACAGACATACTTAGGGGAATTGATGTGTACTATCTCAGAATAACTAACCTGCCTGACTTCTAATCTTAGGAAGTCAGAGCAGAGCAGCGCAGCAGTTATTGGAGAAAGTGGGAGAGGAAGTCACTCTTGTTTTCACTTCTCAGCTTGAAAACATGCAAAGGACATTAAATTACTTGACTATTGATTTTCGGATCAAAAATGAGATCCAAGAGAAATATAGTGAGAGAGAAGTCAAATGCCTTAACTTTCACAGCAACCAGGCCGGCAGGCAGACCGAGTTTCGCGAGACAGAAACGTGCATGCATGTGTGCGTGGAGTGAGTATGAACATTTACCATCTGATTCCAAAAATGAACCCTTGTCACAACCAACCCAAATTAGATTTGAGGAGGAGGAAGGCTGAATCAATGCAAATCTAAGGGTTGAGTTATAATAATGAGGTTGCTCCCGTAATTAGGTTCTGTTTCAGTTCATCCAGCTCTGAAACCCTACACACTACCAAATCACTTAAGCCCCTTCCTTTGGTTCAATATGGAAGAATTCTAGAGCTTCAGCCAGACCAAAGTTTCCTAGTACATATTTTGAGCTTCCTAATAAACTTGGAAACGCTTTCCCTTCCCCAAAACAACTTTGTATTTCAGGAGTACCAAAAAGCACTCTTTTCTGACAGCTAAAGAGAGTGACGGGAAATCATGAGAGGATTTCCTGCTTGTTTTCTCCACCCCCAGTTTATTCAAGACGTTCCTTATTTTAAATATTGGTATGAGACAAAACTTTGCAAAGCATTAAAAGTCATGTTGTTTCCACGATGAAGTTAAAAAGAGAGGAAAGTGGGGAGATTTTCCTTGAATGACTTCAGCGAAGAAGGGAAGGGAGAGCAGTGCATACATACATGGAGAAAGTCGTGGAATGAAAAAGCAGGAGCTTCTTTGCTCTCATCCTTTCACTTATCTTCAGATGTTTATCATTGAACATGCAGGAGGAGGAAAGCGGACATAACTATAGTCAGCACATTATCGGTAATAGTGTTTGAGAGAAAGCACAGCTATTTTTCGTTGTCTTGAAGGATATTCCTTCCTTTTTTCACTCTGTCTGTCTGTGCCTTGGTTTGTATCGTTTCTCGTCTGTCTCAAATGCAACGCAATGGTTTAGCCGTAGCCGTAGTCGTAGTCGTAGTCCAAGGGACAGGAAACAGGATCAGGACTAAAATAGAGCTTCTTACCCGCACGGGAAGCAAAGTTTGTTCGTTCGCTCGTTCGTTCATATATTTAGGAAAGCAAAAGATAAGGCAAACTACTGCACTACTAGACTCAAAACCACATTGTCAATTGGTACAAGAGAAAGACAAATGTGCCAAGTTACTAGTCACCCGCCTGCCCTGCCTGCTCCTTTCGATCCAATTCTTCCCATAGTTCCCATCGATGGAATTGTTTTATTATCTCCTAGAAATCATCTCCCATTCATTATAATTTGACCAAGTAAATCTAAATCCATTTACATGCCTCACACGAATCGAATCTAATTCATTCATTTCTCTCATTTTTCTAACCAACCTGGCCTACAGTCTACAGTAGCAGTGCTATATTTTTTTTATTTTACGCAGTGCAGTGGTTGGTTCTACCAATCTGTCAGACCTAGCCAAATCCATGTCTATCTAGTCTATCGATCATTCAGTCAGTCAGTCAGAAGAAGAAGACTTTGAGCATTTGTTTGGCCTAAGAGAAATATGCATGATTGTTGGGTTCGTAGAAAACCAAGAAATGGAGTGAAACAAATGTTTTTTTTTGCACAAATGGAAACTCCTTCTTATCAAAATGCGGTGTAATAGAAGAGCGTAACCTCTTCTAACGAGCAAGTTCGTTCCAGACGACAACAAAGGCCAGCAGCTGTGAGTTTGAATAAAAAAATTTCAAGGCATTGGTGGGACAAATTATTAAAAACCATTTGCCAGAATCCTTCAAGCTTGGTGAAAGTCTGCATAGACTGCATAGAATTAAAGATTTCAGCTTGGCGGCAAATGGGTGGCTTGGCCTGGCATGAACAACTTCTTTCCACGGCCATTAGATTTTCTAAGGATTTTTAAAATAGTGGGAAAAGTTTTTTGTACAGAAAAAGCAGCGTGAAGAAGAGAAATCCGACTCAGAGTTCATCCACATGCATACATACAGGCTCTGCACAAAACAGGGCTGATTTCTCTTTTGATTAAACTTTCATAATTTCAGTGCAATATTGGCTTTTGAAGGATTTCTACCCTGAACGTGAGTGTACTTGATAGAATTCACCTAAACTTTTTTCAAATCTAGCACAAGATTTCTCCTGCATTAAGAGCGAAGTAAAACTCGAAACAATACTTGTGAAACTTCGGATGGGAATTGTTCCCACACCTTTTTCTTTACTTTGTTGCCGGGCTTTAATTAGGACTTCCTTTCCTACTGAAGAACTACTAATTCATTAATAAAATCGAAAAAGAAAAGACGAACTTACTAATTGCGACTGGTTTCAATCGTTTCCTATCGGTTCCTACGTACGCAGCAGCTCGGACACAATACTTTTCCCGACAAATATTCATTGAAATTTATGAGTTCTAAAGAGGCGAAGCCATACTTGCATGCATGACACGTTGAGGAGAAAGTTTTGGAGACAAACGAAATATGTACATATGTACGCATGCAGTAGGCTGTGGAAAGGATTGGCGATATTTTAGATGAAGAGTGACGCTAACAGAGGAGCAGCAAAGTTATGAGACATAACGAGATAGTCTGAATGATCAAACAAAGGGTGGTTAGATGGAAGTGGCAGAGAAAAAGATGAAGAGTGCCATGGCCATGGCCTAGCCGTAGCCGTAGCCTTGGCTCTCTGGATTTGTTGAATGTGTATTTCTGGGTTGGTCGGGTTTTGCAATTAAGAGTCATGATGTGTCTTTCTCTTCCTTCCTATTTGTGTGAATGCTTTCGCCGCGTTGGTCTCTGCACTTGAGAGGGAGTGAAATGTTGGGTTGTGTGGTCGTGACTCTACACGTACAAGTTTTCTGAGGACAGAGATGTCGGGTTGAAAATCTGCGGGAGTGGAGTGAACCACACAAGACGAGGCAGCAGCGGCCGTACAGACAAGTCAAGTGGATTAACCAGTCGAGAGTGTCCTTTTCTGTCCATTCGCTCGGGTCGATATTGGGAATGCGTTCCATTTTCACAATTCCTTTACTAAAACCTGGCCACTGAACAATAACACCAAAACCGACCAAGGAACCAGACCAAACGACAATGGTTTGAGACTCATCCTCAGTTAGGCGGGATTTGAAACGCTTGGATTTGAGGTTAACCCCGTATCATCGACCTTCCCCAGCTCTTTTATTTTCACCTACCTTCATTTCTTCTGAGAACTTTCCCACTTGTAGTTAACAAAATGAGCAAAGCTGAGCTCAATAAATCAGACCGCGGCAGGATGCGACGGGCTACAGAGTCGAGTTTGTAAGTTGAGGATCCCTCTTCCTTTTCCTTCTCACTTACAGAATGTCAATGTGGAATTAAGTATTATCGTTTTGCTGAGTTGTATGTGTCGGAAATGGCAGGCAGGCTGGTTCAGGAGCAATCCACGTAGCTGTCTACGCAGTTTGGCTGACTGTATGAAGGTTGGTGTATTGGAGAGAAGATCAGCTCATCAGCTAAGTACTTCTCAATTGTGTAAGAGTAACGAGAAGCGTTTTGCCTTAGAGCAAATCGATGAGGAACTGTGTCAGAACAGAACAGCTCACTTCTAAATGAACCTCACATTCATTCAGAGCAGAGAAGAGTCGAGTTGGTCGGACGGAGTGTGAGTTTCAAGGAGCCACTGACACTCAATTATTTGATTAAATTCGACCCTAACCACAGCACACTAATGTCCATTCCCAGCACGGCACAGCTCAGCAGCCGTAATTTTACTTCATTCTCGCGCACTTGTTAAATTACAACCATCCACGTTTGGATCACAAAATTTTAATACCTGCTCTGAATTCATTAGTCCGAAAGCTTTGCTCTTCATAAGCATCATTCATAGATCTCCGTAGTACAAGAACAGCATGCATTTTGTCGTCGATGCTCGTCAACTTAGGCGCCCGACCAACAAACTAGAGCAACATCTTTTAATTTGATCAGTTCATGCAGTGCTGACAAATCAAACCATTCAAATGAAACATTTCTGTCGGATTCATACTTGATGAAAAATGTCGTCATTCTCTAATATTTCATTCAAAAGAACTACTAGTTTGAAGGAAATCCAGCACTTTGTACTGGATTTCGGCTTCGGCTTGGATGGTACAATTCGACAGACGAGTAAAAAGAACAGTACACTTTTCTGAGCTGCGGCGGAAGCGCACCCTTCGTGCACTAGTTGTGATGAAGGCTGAAGTCGTGAGTTTGTAAAGAGAAAGTGGAGAAAGTGGGGCGTCTGAGAGTGAAAGTACACAAAATCACGTCGCGACGCGTTAAAGATAGACATGAAGGGTGACGAAGCATTCGAAATTTTTGTGACAAGAAATGAACGTACCCATTTGATTTATGAGCACACATGTACATTTATTCTCCACTCAAACTTACATATGTGGTCAACCTTCAACTCCTTGCCGTTTGGCTTTTAGTTTGCTTTTTCGAAGAGTGGAATTTGCATTGTTCCAGTTTGCTGGGTTTCCTATTCTAAAGGTGAACTATGAGATTGACGTAATAAACACGTTGTGAAAGTCTAATGAAACTGATTTACGTCTCTTCTGTCGTCGTCGCTTCAATGATGTTTAGTCGGGTGGTGGTGATACATGTGCACGGCAAAAGTTGAGATCTCTCATTTTCAAATGTTGGACAACAGCACAGGAGCACACACTAACCAAAGCAAGTGTAGGCCCTGGCCCTGCCCTTGTTTCCATGCACATGCATGCACTCGCTTATAGTTATGATGACGTCAATTGAAATAAGTGAGGGCCCAACTCGAATAATTAATGAAAGAAACCACAACGTGTCTGGAAACTCGAAGATGAAAGTAGAAATCGAAAAACACAGTTAGCGGCGGCTACACGTACTCACATACATGACACCACGATATTCTAGATAGATTTGGCGAGTTGAGTGAAATATTACACATTTGAGGAAAATTGAAAGAACGCTGCTACTTCATTTATAATCAAACATAGATCCTATTCCTAGCACTTTTTTTATTTAATTAACAAGTCTGGCTTTTCTAACTCTAGTCAGACGCGCTGCTCTATCTAGCCTGTATTTCTTTCTGTCTACAATTTACTTCCAATTCGAATTGGACAAAATCCTGATCCTGAATCCTGATTGGCCAATTTTTTCAATAACAAATATTTTTTGTCTCTTATTGTTCTAACGCTCTTGACAAACAAATCAAAGCTAGTATTATTGGAATAACTCAAATGAAAGTACTTTTTGTGTATGATGAGGAATTGCCAATCAAATTAAGAATTTTGTAAGAGCCTATTGGTTTCAATTTTGCAATTATTTCTGCGTAGTACATAGTTTATTTATAAACTTGAGTGATGATTGCACGGCTCCTTGTAATAAAATTCAAATATCAAATATAAATCTATCATGCTAGGAGGAAAATATAGTTTTTGCTGAAACGAATTCTTGCTAGAGGAGCAAGAAACACCTTACATACAATTCTCTATTATTCGATCGTGAAGTATGTACGTACGTAGTCTAATGGAGAAATGCTGGAGGAAATCAACAAATTGCTGAAACGTACAAAAAAGAAAAGATGATTGAAAAGACATTGTTCGTGTTTCCGACAAATCTCAGCATTCTGCTGAATCAGGATCAAAAGAAATTTTTATTTCAAGGAAATATTTTTTTAGACCTACAACACACTACTTCAAAGTAAGAACCCTGAGCATTTGGTGGAATAAAAAAAAATACTTGCAAAGAGAAAATGTAAGAGAAAAAACTTATATTCAAGCAGAAAGTGTAGAAACGAATTCGCTCTCGTGCTACTTACTTTTCTCTACTTGACCAACAAGCCAGAGTAGTTGTAGAAATTCAATGTGTCTATGCAGCCTTGGAAAACAGGCAGAAAGTGATTTTGACTTTTTGTGGTAGTAAGAGCATCTTTTGTCAATACTTCGGGATACTTCAGTGTTAATTTGCTGTGGCATTGCATTCACGAGGGAAATGCGCCAGGTGCAACACACCGATTCGGAAGGACTAAATTTTTCTCGAAAGATTTTTATCCCAAACTAAAACTATACAAAGTCATTTTTCCGACGAGGATCAGCAGACGCAATAAATTTTTGAATTTTCGCCGCACAACGAGAAATTGTGATTTGCCTATCTCCCGATGGAAACAAAATTATTTCGCCATTCATGTGTGTCTTGGAGCTTGCATTGTCCAAAATTGAATGCAGTTCGATTTTTTGTGCAAAAGCGCTTACTTCTAAAATCGTAAGTATGGTATGGTTGTCACCCAAGATCAAAATTAACAAAACCGTTTAGTTGGAAATTGTACTTTCCTCGACCGACCGACCTATGCCAAAACGTGCTAACTGTATCTGATCCAACTAACTAAAATCAGAGCATAAAAAACAAAACAAGCCGAGTTTGGTCGAATTTCAGTTTGACTTCTTGCATTATGTTTGTAGCTGCTTACATACATTCTTAGCGAGTCATTTCGCAAGTCGGGAAATGTAATCCGCATAGCGAAAACGAATCAAGATCTTAACAATGCTGTAGAAATTGTCCAGAAAATACTATTTAAAACTTTCTTACGTCATATCGCCATAGCCAACGGTGGTCATGGTAACGACGGCCCACCAAAACGCATCGGGAATAGACTTGAAGTAAGAATGTTCAGTGCCCGACTCGGCGAAGTAGACAGCACTTGAAAATAGTACCACACCTGAAAGCAAAAAAGAATAGCATTACGATTAATTAAATCAAACATTACGTTCCTTCTTAAAGAGATTTTTGTCAAACTCGTCAATCAAACGGGAATGGTAATTGGAAACCAAAGAATGAAGCATCAAAATGCGGTAGTTATATGCTATGCACAAACGATCAAGTTTTTGACTGAGCATTTCATATATCATATCTGAGATATTCAAAAAGTTATCTTTGGAAAAATTCTATGTCAAGCTGATCTGCGTACATACGTAAGAGTTGGTTCAATCTCGTAAAAGAATCCCTGCTCTCTTGTACTTGTACTTCTATGTGTATGTAAAGATGTCAGTATTAGCAGTAGTATTATCCGGAGTGGCTGGAATTGCTTTGGTGATGCGAAAAGAAAGAAAGCCAAACAAATCAATGCTAGAGATTTCGAGGAACGAAAGTGAGGCAGTGAAAATTGCAACCGAGGCGAGGCGGAGAACAGGTTTAGGTGACTGGAGCCAAATGAATAGATTTTGTCAAGGAAGTTGAACCGAATGAACAATCCTGAGCGATGGCCATGACGCTTGTCACCCACCATGTCAATTTGTCATTTCAAACATTTTTTTCTAACCCGAGCATCTAACGCTCGCTGGTTTTTTTTCAATAGGGTTGATTCCTGCAACTGATTTTTAGATTCCAAAATGACATATGTGGTGGAAACAAGCTATACTAGTCTAAGCTTCTGTTTTAAAATATAGCAGAGCTTCGGAAAACTTAAAATGGGTCGGATCCAATGGTCATTTTATTGAACATTCATCGACCCACTTACATTGACAATTGACACCGGCTTTTGACAGAAACTACGGTGTTGTATATTTTTCTAACTTATTTGACAAGCCATTTTGAATTTTTATTGATCCGTTCCATAAGTTCAGTATTGGCCTTTAAATCAAATCCTTTCCAAGGGTCTCGACAATTTGGTTAAGACGAGTCAGAGTTCAATTAAAACACACTAATGGGCCAACGCCGAAATGTCCGCGAGTGCTAAACTTGGGAGTGCCCGTAGTTAGACCCTGTAGTAAAATATAATGTGCTCTGCTGCTCTTGCATGCATTGGTTAATAATAAATGAGTAATCTAGAAATGGAGAAGGCACTCCCGTGAAATGGAATAAAATCCAATACATAGACTCATGCGGAAGGAAGAAAGTTGAGGAATCGTCTTTCCAGAATGCCAGCCAGTTTCTTCCCTCATTCTTCCATTCCGTCCTGAATAGAAAGTTCTGGTGAAAAGGTTCACCAAACAGCACCACCCAACCAACTCCCTTATTTTCTCCTTAGTCTGGGTGAATGGTGTGCGTAGGGTAGGTTGTATGTACTAATTAGAAAATAATAGCTAGAAACTCATCTTGATTCAGAATAACTCATGGGATGGCCACGGCTACTTCTTGCGATCTTACGAGCAGCATAATCCTCAACTTGCTCTCTTGTATGAGTTAGGAATTATGCAGGTACTTTATTGCCAACCCGACACTCTGGAAATACATTATGATGAAAGGCCAAGCACAAAATGTCCGAATTGTTTATGAACACCCGTTCCATTTCAACGCTTATCCATGTGTATGTATTTGCATACGTACAAATATGAGATCATATCACCATAAATATGAAGCACAGCTTAGCCTAGCAGTAACGAACGTATCTCCTACTCCTACTCACATTCTGACCATATTTCATTCACTGCTACTGCTACTGCTACTGCTATGCTTTCACCGTTGCAAGCATGCATGATGCATGCGGTGAAAGCAGCGCAGCATTGTCATCCCGAGTCCCTATTTTAAAAGTTTTACTCGCCCACGAGCTCAAGTTTAATCCCTTGCCGTTGCCGCCTAGTTGTCTCAACTAATTAAGTCCCTGGGCGTAATCATACGTCGTCGTTCAAGGGGAAAAACAAATGTGAACAAGTGGGGCGCAACCCAGACTAAAAGTGTAACTGAATTAGTAAGGAATTACTGCATCGAACGTCACTCGGAAAGTTTGGCCAGTAGTCCAGTGAAAAGTGAAATTAATCAAAGGTTTTACCTGTTTTCAACCAGATCAACAACAAACACACATGACCATCCAAGTATCTACTAAATCATAGACATGACTACTACCTGATTTGCACAAATGAAGGAAGCTGACTTCGTTTTTGATATCCTAACCAGTCAGCGTATTAGCGGTACGGTTGGTTAGCTCAGAGTGCACAACTTTCCCACTAGCATCAAAGAGTCTGTCGACACAATTCACCCATAACCTGGAGGCACGCGGGCTTTGAGTCAGTTAGTGATGGTATAAATTCATCAACCGCATGTCTGTGATACATGAAATTCTTGCTTTGCTTACATTTCGGCGAGGTCACGAATTGGCAGTTCAAACGTCAAACTTTGTAGCCGCACTTCTGCATTTATGTACATGAGTTACGTGACTATGTATTGCATAAGTGAGAATGCAGTGTATGATGATGCCCTAATTCTATTTTTAGGAGAGAATAGGACCAGAAACCCACTCAATGTATGCGAAGTCTCAAGAGTAAATCGATTGCCAAGTCGAAAGCTAAACTATATCCCACCACCACCGCTTGAGGAAATGAAGCGAAAGACAAAGAAGACTTGGCTGGCGGAGTCTTAGCCCCGGTTAACTTTGTGTATTGTCTTATGTTGTTCTTTTCCACAATGCAAAGTCGTCAAGACCAGAGTTCCAACCGAATACCCGCTACAATTATTAAGGCATTAGTAGCTAGGGAATGGGAGCGGAGTCTTCAGAGAGTTACAAAGTAATTAAGACTTTTCGGCGAAACGAACGTTCAGGCTCAGGCTAGACTTGACTGGGTTACTGCGCTGGTTCGTGTATTGGAAATCTCGCCGTCGTATTTCCACTCAATTTGAAATGACTGCTGATGCGGTGGATCGTTGAATGCTTTAAGATCTCAACCTAAGATACACTTTTTGGAATTCCTACGATGTCCTTCCTTGCACAGACAAACCGTTTTTGTTCCAGCTTAAAAATTGTAGCAAATAGATAACGATAACATGTCTCTCTTGTACTGAAATACGAAGGAACGGTCAGAGAAACAACTCGAGTCTTGCGTGGACTCACAAAAATAAAGATGGCGCTGTGGCCAAGCTTACCAATAAATAGGAAGAAAATGAGCAATCCGAGTTCTCTCATGGAAGCCTTAAGAGTTCTCCCGAGAATTTGAAGTCCCTTCGAATGCCTGGAGAGCTTGAAAATTCGGAACACTCTGACTAATCGTATAACTCGTAGAATGGCGAGCGACATGGCCTGATTCGAGGCAGAGTCTTGTTTTGTTTTTGGAGGAGGGGGCTCATCCCCATCATCTTCAGCCAACACAGTTGCGAGCGTCAAAAAGTACGGAATGATTGCTATCAAGTCTATAATATTCATGACGTCACGGAAAAATAGAAGTTTATTGGGACAGGACGCGAGGCGCACCATCAACTCAAAGGAGAACCACACTATACAAATTGTCTCAGTCAAAAAGAATGGATCTGTCAAGTCAGGCACTTCGTCTTCCTCCACAATCGTTTTATTATTGTTCAACGTCACATTGTGGAGTGTGTAGTGCTTGAACTCAGGTAGCGTCTCCAAACAAAAGATGACGATGGACAAGAGAATCACAAAGACTGAAATGATGGCTGCAACAAATAAATCAAAATTATCACAAAAATTCAATAATTCAAATTGGTTCATTTCTTCCAAACTTTGTGCAATTTTCCACTAAACCATATATGGTTTATCGAATTATAACATTCAGAAATGGAACAAATAAAATAGCAGCACGTCATTCTGCATACTCAAATAAATTAAACATTGAAATTCTCCTTACCCACGACGCGAGCCTGTTGTGAGCTCTCTGGGTACTCAAACAGCAGCCAAATCTTCCTCTGAACTTCACTAACCGGCAATGGCTTCTCTTCTTCCTTGATGAACCCTTCGTCCTCCCTAAAATCATTCCAATCATAATTCCGAATCAACTAAAGAACAAAATCTGGTCTAAGAATAAAATTTTATGGTCTCAGCATATCGAACAAGTGCTTTGCAAGGTTTTGGCTCTTGCAAAACGTTGAATTGGTCAAATTAAATAATGAGGTAGGGTGTTTAGTGTTCAGTCAATGGATTAATAGACCATAAAATGTGCAGCAAACGCTGACATAAATGAAGGAGTTTCTGGTTTGGCAAAAGAGCGTTGAAAGGTGGAGCGTTTTGTGCTGTGTCAGCACAAAAAGGACCGCATTGAAAGTGAAGTGCAGTGCAGTGAAAGTGCTGGACTGCCTGAGCAGCACGCCATTGACTGTCTTGAGAAGTTGAGTCAAGTCGAGAGGTAGGAGTAATTCTTCTCTGCTCTCGCACAGGTCTCAGTCTCAACTTTCTCAATAAGGGGAATTTAGAGGAGGGTCGAGGTAATTCTGAGGATTGAAAGAATGGTGGGTCGAATGAATGAAATAGACAAAGTCTCTGTACCTAAATTTATTAGTGGCTACTTCACCCAACTCGTAAAATTTGATTTCTTCGGCGAAGACGTCAAGAGGCACATTGACAGGCCGCCGTAGTCGACCTCCACTCTGGTAGTAGTAAAGGATGGCATCGAAGCTAAAACAAAATCGCAAATGAAATAAGAAGTCTTAGAATTGCGTGATTCGTAAAGATATTTTGGTGGTGGACCAAAAATCCTCATGCACTTCGGAAATTTTTGCGCACCGCTACCAGCGATCCGACCCGTTCGGGAATATTGATTCCCTTCCCCCCTCTTTAATTTCAAAATTCATATTTAAATTAAAAACGACTTACCTCGGTCTATTTCGATCGAAGAAGTACTCGTTCCTCAAAGGATCAAAGTACCGGATTCGACGAGCTGGGTCACCCAACAATGTGTCTGGAAATTGGTTCAGGGTTCGAAGTTGCGTCTCAAACCTCAGCCCACTCACCTGTCACAAACAACACAAATCAATTCAATGCAAAATTACAAACTATTGCCAAACCGCTGCTGTTTGCACATTTCTGAATATGAAAGCAATGCCCACGCAAATCCATCCAGATCATTTGATGCTGTCGGATTGCATATCTAAGCAAATCGGGAGCATATTGCGAAAACAGACGATCATGTCTGATGTCGGGTCATGCCTCGAGTCTAGAGTCTTGAATTACCGTCTGGGTTCATGAAAATTTGCAAGACCATCAAAACTAATTTGTTTCTGACGATTCAAAATATGAAATCCGTTACGTTTAAGCCAACACATCTTTGTCTGTCTTGATGCTTTGATCGGAATGCAATTGTTCAATTTTTTTAATTCTGAGAATTCAAAATCAATCAGTCTAGAAAAAAGTTGTTTGAACAAAACCTAACTCCATGTTACGCGATATCAAAAAAACCGATAACAATTAAAGTCGTTGTGTCGTAAGAGATTAAATTTCGTTGGCCTTGCCTTGAATCGTAAGCAAAAACCTATAAAAAAATTCGAAGATGACTTTCTCTTTGGAGTACAATGATTCCTTTTATTTCACCCTGGCTCCAATCTCATTCAAACATGACGTCAAGGTTTGTCCCTCAAACCAGAAAATCGTTCCAGAGTTCTAGTAGAGATTAGATTAGTAAGATTTTAAATTAAAGTTGCTATTTGGGGTCAGCGTTTATTTTGCTTGCATTTGATAAGGAAAATATGTGCTGCTGGGCTAACTAAGGGCTTCTCATACGATATTGAAACTGACCACCAAAATAGAATTGTCAATTAGATTATCTATTTGTGAGCTTTTTGCATGAAAGATCGAGTGACCTTTTGTTGTTTGCGATTGCAAGAATTACAAAAGCTTTGCAAGGTTGCAAGGACGGAGTTCCGGATAGTTTACAAATTCTGCCAGTTAGATTGATTGAAGGATGCAAGGTATATCTATGAGACTAATGTATCATCCTTGGAAGGATGTAATAAACATATGTTTGCGTGTTTCGACACACGACACATGATGTGTAATGTGCCATGTAAATTGAATTACCCTAGTGAAAGGGGTGTTAGGGGATGAAACATTAAGGCTGGACCAGAGTGCGTGATGGATTCCGATTAAACACCTGCATGGTTTTGAATGAAAGTAGTGGAGGATGCAGTAAAAAAAATCTTGTCGAAAAATTGAAGAGAAAAATGACTTACATTGATCACGACTCTTTCGCAGTCTTGGTGGTTGTGCGGAATCGGTTCAAAGTGTCCAGTGCCTGTCAGGTGGAGCGTTTGTGGCGTTGGCCCATCGTCATCTTGACTACTCAGCTTTGGGAGAGACCTACACGCAAAAATAGAGTAACAAAAGAAATCTGGATAAGACGCCAATTCTCATCAAAATATTCCCCGCTGAGCATCCCCCGTCAACCTTCTAGACACTTGACATCGGCCGTGGAATTCTTATAAATAATGCAGAGCACAAACCATGAATACTCTGCATTTCAAATTCGTTATTCTTTGACACGTTAGTGGGAAGCATTAGCATTTTCCAGAGCTTTTAGCAAATTCCCTTTCATGTGGTGTATGTAGAAGACCTTTCTTCGCTCCTGCTGCAAATTCATCATTTTTAATTTTAAAAAGAAATGGGCCCCAGCTAATTCATACATATGTTCACAATTTAGATTGCAAAAGTTTGAAACTTGCTTGCTGCTCCGTGGATTAACCACCAAAGTCACAAGTGTTGGTGCTATATGGGGGTTTTCTGACATTTAGAAAGTCAATCAAGATGCAGTTGTTCCAACAGCTAGCAGCCTCGTGGCTGTGTGGCTGTGAAACGTCAAGTCCAAAACTATTGGTCATTCCTCACGCGAAAAGCCCTAAATCCTCTAAGCGTCCTTTAAATCGCGTGAAGATTCACTTCTCGAATTTAGACAAGCATTTTCCAATACTTTTTTCTCTAGTTCCAAGTCGTCCCAATGGTATTCGAATTACATCTTGGCATGTTTCATGACACTTGAATGGCATCTTATTCAACGCCGAACGCCTTGGCTACTCTTGAGAGCAAGTATGTATGAAAGCATCGAATAAGAGAAAATTGCAGAACCCGAACTTGCAAAATGCAAACTACAAGCGCTGTCAAAAATATTAGGCAATGTCTATATCGAAATGGCGAGATAATTAGAAAAAGTAATCTTTGTTCCTCGACTCGATTGAAAATCAGAGGAGCCAAGCAAGCAGCTGGGCCTCCGAAGTCCGAATTGTCACATACGTCTAAGATTCAATATTTTCATTGGCGGTCAAAAGAAACCGTTAAAGGTCCCAGCTGGATGAAAATATAAACAGATTTCATCACGGTCACGATTGCAATTCACCCATTTTATAGTATATTTGACGATCTGTCTGATATTTATACTTTTGGATGTTTGCTTACGATGGTTTTCTTATGGGAGAGAAAGAAATCAAATTTTATTTTTATGATTGTGGGAGCCAAAAAAATTCACGGTTGATGTGAGATTGGGAGATCGACACTTCACATCAAAGTGCGGCATGATAAATGTCATTCAAATGGATGGTCTTTAGAGCTTTCGTTTGCCTTCACGCCTTTTCTCACGCCTACATGAGCCGCTGCGCTGCAAAAGCTGAGAACATGCTGAGAGTTTTGGGCACAAAGACAAAGCTAGGCAGCCAGGCTGCTCCGGCATCACCAGCTGGAATACCATTTATGCAAACACTCAAATATTTCCTGACTCCTAGTGTGTGTGAGTCATAAAAATTCCAGTGTGACATTTTATTCCTTCCACATGGTCGTCTCCTTGACCAACCCAACCATCCTATCCTGTCCTTTCTTGACAGCGACAACGTGTGCTAGGGCTGGACAAGCAGTTTTGGACATTAGCCAAAACAAAAAATCGGATAAGAAAAGTCGAGGTTTCATACATAGCATTAGGCTAACGCTAAATAGTCAGTCCATGTACAAAGTGTAGACTGCTAGAAGTAGCTCAAGTTTTCATTAGTCTTACTTCCAACCATTGCTAATCTCATTAATGCAAATTTGCTATTTGAATTCTAGCTCAAGTGGTTTGCTGATTTAGAAAGCAAATTTCTTTAAAAATTAAGGAAAATCCTGAACAGATTTTTTTATGGACTGGATTTCCTTTAAAACAACCACTTTGAAATCGTACTAATATAAAAAGAATGATGAGTAAGAAATCTGTGGTCCATGTGCATGGATTTCGAATGCAATGACTTTCACTCTTTCACTCTTGCCTAGTCGTAGCGGTAGGACACAAATCCAACATATTTTTTTTTCTCGTCTTATATATCAAATGTGAAGAGTCCAGCTTAAGTTACGTGCACATGGTTTTGTGCTTACGAGGTCAGTTCAATAGAACTGGTTGGAAGGAAGGACATATGTGTGTGTACTTTTCTCGCTCCCATGGTCAGGTCAGGACAAGAAGAACTCTTGGCTATAATATTCAAGAGTTACGACTTGGAAAGTTTCTCTATCGCTTTCACCGGGTTGTTCTTAACTATTTTCTATTCCCCCCTTCCTAAGCAAATGCATCATTTCCTCTCTCTCTGCCTCTCTCCCTCCTTCTCCTTCAACACATCCATTCTTCCCATCCATGCATCGTCTCCTCTTTCGAATTTCTCAAACTTGGTCGTCCGGCTAACATCATTTCCACGTCTTCTACTCTATAAAAAGTTTTTCTCAATTTTTCCTAATCTAGCCGGAGGTATTAACATTAGACATCAAGTTGTTGGAAGGATTTTGCCAAAAAAAAGTTTTCCTTGCGTACATATACCAGATTTCCTATTCTTGGCTTTATACTCTCTTAACTTAAATGTGTTCATTTAACCCTAGCAATTAGAGAGCATGCAAGCTTCATGATGGATTACCCTGCTTTGTAGTTTCTTGGGAGAGGGTCAACTGGGCTGGCCAAGTCAAAGGAGTACTTGAAGGAGCGCTGAGTGGCCCTTGACAGGGAGTGAGAGCTGAGAGATGGCGTTATGGAGGACGTGTGTAGTGTGAGAGCCGCAGGGCGGCCATGGCCGCCTTCTTCGACGACCGACACAAGAGTTGGTGGCTGGTTGAGACCCCACTTTTGAAGAACCTCAACGCGGGTGAGCTTGACGACCGAGTGAACAACTTCGGTGTCCACCTTGATGGTTGGGGTGGACCAAAGGACTCAAAACTCAACACGTGAGTGTGACTGGAGGTGAAGAGGTCCAGTTCGTGATTGGCATCCCCAAAATAGTGTGTGTGGCTATACCAGATGATTCTCGAGTTCCAAGAAGGGTTTACAAGAGTCCTGGAGCTGATACGATGCGGCGGTGGTCGTCCGTGGTGCTACATCTGTCCCGTCTACCCGGGAGAGGTTCACGGAGCTCCGCAGCAATGGTACATTTATCTGCATTGCACATTGGTACGGGAGATAGGTTAATATGTATGGTATGCTGCTGTCTTTAGACTTATATCTCCAGATATCTCAAACTTATCGTGCTAAGGCGCCAGAGTCCCAATCAACGATAGTTTTCTTGGTAAAAAAAATTGCTCCCTTCGTTTTTATTCGTTCGTTCTGCTATCGGTTGAGTATTTTTCTTAACGGGGAAATCATTCATGGATTTTTGTTCTTTTCTTTTCTTGTCTTGTTCTCTTTCTAGTTATCTTCCACAGCAAATTTGATACTTAGTTAGCTTCACAAAGCTATTTTTCATTTCGCTCGTCAATTTACTTTCTTCTTGAATTCACACACTCAGTTTACTTCCTCCTCACCATCTAAACGTACGTAATTTTGGAGGAGGCGTGCTGTCGAGAATCCATGCATGTCGAGTCCAATTTATTCCTGGCGGCTTTGTATTTCTCTATTCTCCAACCCTCTCCAGCCCCAACCTCAGTCCCACAGACAACTGACCGAGAAATAGTTCTTTACATGTGCATGTGTGTCACGAAAGTAAAAAAAATCGTCCTCATTACTTAAACTTAATCGAAAAGAAAAAGTGTGTAAGTCCGTTGCTGGTGGTGCTTGGATTTTTTTTGGTTTGAATCTGTATCAAGTGTTCACAGAATATGGTCGGTTCTTTTTTCTTCAATATTTGTTTGCTTTCTCCTTTCAATGAATCTCTGGACGGACTCAGTTGACTATAATTTATTATATATTTTTCGTTCGATGGAGAAAAGACAAGGTTTAGCAGTATGGAACCCGGTACGAATTCCCAGCACTTATTTAATCAACCCTCTCTTCAAAAACACACAGACTAAAGCTACTCATTCACTCACTCACTGAAGTGCCGGGCACAGAACAGAGTTTTGCAAAGTCTGGCATTGAAGCAATTGTGTGAGACTTTCACTTGCGGGGTGTAGTTCCGATGCACGAATGAGACGAAAAATATTTTTGGTCAAGGAACCAATTGTGTTGTAAGTACGAAATAAGAGAGGACGAGGGACAGATTATCAAACTCGATCAGGAAAGATTTGGTCAATGTTTTGTAGTTACAGATAGTCACTCAGAGCGGGTGGTTTGGGGAAGGATTCTCTGACTTCATGGATCGGAAAACAACAAATGGACGATCGAACCAAGTTTTTTTTGTGTTACATTCCTCTGCATTACTTGTCGTAAAAGTTGGACGGCTAGAATTAATTGCAAATCGTTTTCAAATTCTTCAAAGACCTGACCCAATGATTGCAAACAACATAAAATTCCAGAAGAGAACAAAAATTTAAACCCAAAAAGATTTGGGAAGTGGAAAGGGTTGTTTTCTTTTGATTTGGACAAAAACCCTGGTGCAGACTTATGAGAAATAGCGCTGAAGTAGGTATGAGTGGAGGAGAAAGTTGAATAAAATTTAATGTTCCGGTGAGTAGTGAGAGGGGAGGTGTGTTGGAACTTAACTGGTGTGTAAATTTGTGATGCAGTCGGTCTTAAGGCTAAAATCTTTTGGCGTTAGCACGTGTGAAGTGTGAGGTAATATATTTGTAATGCAGGGTTAATAAAAGGTTGATTAGGCAGGGAAGGGTGGGTGGATTGGACTGTGGTGGTGGTTCGGAGCTCTTAAAGATTTGGGAATCGTCGGCTACGTTTTGACGGAGAAAGTGAGAGAGAGCCGCTCTCCGGGAAAGGAAGCCGTTGAGGACTGGATGCGATTGACTCGAGTCCCAGCTCTTCCAGCCCGCGCAAAAGTAGAGACTTCTTGGGCAGAGGAGATGAGAGGAGATACTTGTCTCTGTTGCCAAAATTCACAACTATCCACACACTACCATTCTACCATTTCTTCTTTCCTCACAAGAAAACTCCCTTCTCATGCTTCTCAGTCCTCTCTCCAACTTTCTTTTCCTCTAGAATGCTTTTGCCCATTGTTCCACAATACTCTCGGTCACTCGGTCCCATCTCTTCCCTCAAGTCACCATTCATCCACCATCCAAAACCTTCCCACTTACTCTCTCCATTCCCCTATTCCTCCCCTACATCTGCTCCTCAAACACAAGACACCAAAGGAATCGCCAACTTAAAAAAGTTCCCAAAGTACTATTCTTATAATTACCACTCTTGTTTCTGATTCACGACATAATTCATGCAATGCTCCCTACATGCGAGGGTACGGACCACATGAGTAGATTTATGAACACCCTCAAAACACCCAAAACTGTTTCAGAATTATGCTCGAGACAGTGTGGAATGAAGACCCAGCAGCAGGCAGCAGCAAAGCTGGGCTTGAAAGGACGAAATAGCTCTCCAGTTTGCTCTGTATCAAAGCGAAACCACTGCACCACTATTGATTTAGTTAAACAGTTTGTCCTTATCTTTGCAGCATACCATCCTCACCGACCAAATATCTACCGAAATTTCATGTTTGATGTACTGTTTGAGAGCAGACCTCGGCTCACATCTGCAAATAGCAGCTATCCGTATCAGAATCGGAATTAGCCGTGATTAGTACACCGGCTTAGCTATTTTGGGATGGATGTATGTGTTGCAGTAGTAGTTGGGTCCGATCTAGTAATCAAATGATGAGAGATGGTTTCAGGAATGCAGCCCAGTCAATTTCGTTGAGGATTGGAGATAACAACGGAAGTTTGCTTAATAACTACAACAGCCAGAAAGCTCTAATCAATACCTTCTCATCTCATGCCAAGTCTGTCTTGCGAAGGTTTTTCCTGCCGACGAATTTTACAAGCGTGTCAAGAATTCCAGGCTTGCCTTCATAAGTCTGTGTCTGTGTAGCTCGGAGAATGGCCAGAGTGAAAATCATGGAAAGCATTAGTTAATTGAAGGCTAATCTTTCTAATCACTCAAACGCTTACTTATCTTCCGGAAAACTGCTCCTGCTAAAATCAATTTCTGCCTCGGATTTCAGTTCATTTGGGAGCAAGGTCACCCTTCACCGGCCCCAGCTAGACACAACCGTGCCCAACAAGTACCACCTTGACCACAGATCTTAGAGAATATTTAGTTGAATACATTAGAGGCACATTGTTTATCAATTTATGTCTGTGAAAGTTTTCCTGGAATAAATGACAAATCATGTTGTCTTTTCTATATCCTTGTACCGTGGTTTGGATATTGCCCCGACTTTGATTGTCAGAATCTTGGAAGGTGGTTGTCGTCCACATGGGAATTGCATGGGGGAGGATGAGGGAAATTATAGGTGCGGAAGGAGTACAGCGTGAGAAAAGGTTGGGCAGTGCATGGTTACGAGGAGGTGACGTGAATAAAGTTCCGTACTAGTCCGATATGAGGAATGGAATATTTTCAAAATGTAGAAGCGTTTCTATTTGAAGGCTGTCCGTGAGGTGAGAGAGTTGATGGATGCATGGAAATACGGGCAGTGAAAGCCGGTGAAAGGACCAAGGAACGCAGTGGGAGGGTGAAAGTTGGCTGCAGCTGAACCAGGGCAGTTCAACATCGAGCTCAACTTCGGAGCGGAGAGAAAAAAACTAAAACCAAACCGTTGGGATCTCGAAACTACATACAGCAAAAACCCATCGCTTGGTTCGTTCAAAAAAAAACTGAGATTTGTTTGAGATTTTAGCCTGACTTTTCGTCCTCCTTTTCAGTCTCCCCATGGCTTCTCATGCAATACTTTTTTCCCCTTTCCATGCTATATTTTTCCAAATTCTGTATTCCCACAGCGCCGCCATCTCAATTTTTTAGACGCAAAATGATAATTTTCACTCCAAAAATGTCACTTTCAAGTTTGAAACTCTGACAAAATATTGGAACTTGGAAGTTGAGTTTGCAAGAGGGTAGATCTTCCGGAAACGAAATTTGACTCAACATTCAAGTATTCATCTATGAGAGCAGCTGTAATCTGAGCATACAATCAACAGCAGTTGGCAAACTCTCAGGGCAATTTTCTCTTCCCATTTGGCAATATGAAAGAGTCGAATGAATAAAATAGTAGGGAGTACTCAGTACTCGTCATAATTTTGATCTTTCTTAGAGTCTCAGTTTTGCATGATACAGATAGGTAAAACTTGGGTGTACTGTACTCTGATGCGTTTTCAGTGAATTATAGCCAAGACAGTAGTCGTCTTCAATTCAAAGATTTCCAGAAAGCTACAGTATTCCAGACTGACTACGACTACAGTTTGTCATTAGACAGTTCGGGACTATTTCGTCGAATAAAATAATCTCGAATAAACTAGTGAGCGAGAGTGCCACTTATTCTGTTGCTAGTATTCGCATGCATTCCTAGTCGAATCATACAACTATTTAGTAGGACGAAAGAAAAGTAGCGCCTATGACGCACACTTTGCCAGATCGGATCATGTTGCTACTTTGAGCTAATTTAATTTCACTGCTCTCTTGGCAAATAAAATTGCGCGTTAGAGCTGCTGAACTATTCACCAGGTAAGATCAGTCTCCAAAGTAAAACTTTTGCAAATATTCTGAGTTGCTGTCAAGTGTTTCATTTCGGCACACTTCAGTTTTTTTTCATCTCAGCATACAGCAAGGAGGTGGAATAGTAGATGTGATGTACGCCAAATAGAATTCGAATTATTCTACTCTAGATGTGCTATAGTCTTAGGGGTTCTCGTCTCTTGAATGATTTTGAATTAAAGTTCTAGAACCTCATGAGTTCCTAGAATTGAAAATTGAGGACAAGGATTTCATTTGAGCACATTGCATTGGTGGGTCTAACATTTGGCCTGAGAGAAGTGTTGAAGAATTGACGTCAAAGTGAGGAGACTTGAAAGTATTAAGAAGTGTGACGCTGAACAAATAACTACTACTTCACTCGGAAGAAAGTCAGTGACAGTATCAGTTGGACTACACAACACTTTGGGCATTGTAGTTTGTATTTACTTTCACCTCAACAGTCAACCAAAGTTCTTTGAACACGTACTTGTCTACGACGAGTCTATTTAAGTCGCCTTGCGTATCGTATTGTCAGCCGTTCACAGACAGTGAAGTCTCATAGGTTCTTGAATGCTTTGTAAGATCCAAAAATCTTATTGTGTAGATGCGTTCCGTCTCAACAACTATTCCTCTGTGCATTCGAGCATTCGAATCATCTGCCCTCAGAGAGTAGTAGTATCGACATAAAAGAAAGAATCCGGCGAGCCATTTATTAAATCAATGCTCAGAATTTGATTGCGTATTTCCCCAGCATCAGAAATTGGAAGATTTGTACGAAATTGGGGTTGAGTTTCTTAAATATTAATTGGTTGAAACATAGGGAATAGTTATTTGGACATATTCGATGTATTTATGGAAGTGGTGTGCAAATTACGTACAAGATGAGCATAATTTTTGTATAAAATACTGGAATTTATGCGAGATGACAGTATCTACTGAGTTAGCATTGAAAGTTTTCAATCAGGCAATGGTGAATAGCATAGCAATGGTAATTTATGGTATAGTAATTTTGGTTTTGCAATGAATGAAAAAAATACAGTATTTATGCTCAACAAAATGCAATTAATTAAACCCCTATTCCAAAAAAGAACTCCAAACAGAATTCAGCAATTATCATATGTTTAGAAAATTACCAGTTTATAGGAACGGTTTGATTCCATACATAGAATTGATTGGATGGAAAGAGATTAAATTTGGAGGAGCCACTCAGGATAAAAGTTTATTTTAAGCTCCAAAGCTTATAGTACCCATTCCGAGACCACACCCTAATAGGATTTGATTTTGACTAAATCCATTTTCTAAACTCCAGGAGGGATACAAGTTTAGTACATTCATGTTGATTTTTGCCAACTTGGAAATCAAAAGTGGACGATAGAAAAAGGACTTGGGCCACATGCAATAACGTGTAGTGAGAATAATATAGTCATGGGCAGGCATGGAAAAGTAAAAAGGCAGCACGGGCAGGCAGAAAGTGACGCTAAATCCATTTCTATTCATGAGAAAAGGGTTTGAACTCAAACGTCACCTTATTTGAATATGAATACCTATTCTTACCTACGTACGTACCTTGCGTTACGTACTAGTACATAATGTAGCTCACTATTTCTGAATGCTTGAACCGCCCCCTCCCCACCAAAAGGTCTCCAAAGTTCCCATTGTTCCTCATATTTCTGTGAGGGCATTCCATTTAATTTTATTTATACAGAAGTGAAAGCCTTGGCAATAATTCACACAAGAATGCTTCAGATGCGTTTAATCTTGTGAAAAATGTAGCTCAAGTCAAACCCATGCTACCCTTGCCATTCTTTCTCTCCATAGTGCTTAACGCTAAGCTTCTGTAGCAAAGCCGTCTTGCACTACAGCTTGTAATCTAAGGAGGCTAAAGCCCACAATTTTACACTATTTCACATTTCACCAAATAGACAAGTCAATTCCACAATAGTGGAATACATACATTTCTCTTGTACAAAACCAACAGGATCGGGTAGGATCGTGGCGCTTGTCAATGATTAGGATGTAAAAAAAAAGCGTAACGAAATCGCAAAGAAATAGCAGAGATTTGCAATCCAGACATGTACAGCAGGCTTAGAGCCTCGCCTCGTCGTATTGAAGATCAAATTCCCTCATGACGTAATCCAATATCCATTCATAATAAGAGTGAAGGAACAAATTTGATTTCCCTGGTTATTTAATGAAAATGGGACGGATATGAAATATTTGTTGTTTTTTTAGGAGCGTGCCTGGGCATACAAAGTCAAATAATGGTCTCGGTATTAAAATTATTCACATTCAGGAGAGTTGCTCTTTTCCCTGGTTTCTAGAAACTCATTTGTCTTCCATCCCCAGGAACAACCAAGACTTGTCTACTCAAAATTTGCCAGAGGCTTGGATTTATATTTACTTGATGTAGGAAGTGAACTGAATTCCCAAGTCTAATTTTCATTAAATAATAATTGCAAATCTTCTCGTCATTCCAGCCAAGCTCTATTCCAACGGACGGGGCGGACGGATGGATAGTCATGGGAGTGAGTCAGGAGTGTGCGAAATTCCTTCATGTGAGTATATGAATTTCACAGTTGACCTATAAAACATTGTTTTACATGTTTCTCCAAGTCATGGCACGGCGGCGAATAATATGGTTGTGAGGTGCTCTCCAAAATTAATGGAGAAAGCAATGGCCTTGCTTGCTTTCTCCGGCTTTCTCCAACATGAGGATTTGTTGAGTGAATGTGCATTAGGAAGGAACCTAGCGGAGGCGAATGGAGACACTCGGCTGGTTTTTCTGACTCGACTTCACTTTCTATTCTGGGCATTTGGCCTCAACTCTCGTTGCCAGCACTTGACGGAAAAGCGGGTTTTTCTCCGACTAAACTTCTCCAGTTGGTGAAAAGTGGAAGGTGTCGGTAGTAGAACCTGTTCTGTGTTGAAAAGCAAAACTGCTTTTTTTTGGTAAATGGGAGAAGCAAAAAGAAACTTCATTGCTCCGGCCTGGCTGTGTCTGACGCTCTGACGTGAGCACGTTAGTGTTACAACTGTACTGCAAAACTGGTGCAGAACTCTCGGAGAGTGCAATGCAGTCAAAGTGCGGCTCAGGTGCTTGCTGGCTCTTAAACCGACACACATTTCCATACTGCTGAGCTAGAGATGGATGGCGAAAGTACGGCATCAGTCTCCAGCTTCCTTTCATCCGTCCTCTCTGGAGATCACCTCTTAAGTCAAAACTCACTAAATAACTAACGAAAATTGCAAGAAGTTGTGTAGCACAGCTTTTTTGTTTTGATAATAAATATTGAGCGATGCTCACTACGTGACTTTTCTTCCCCAACTCAACCAGTCTCACCATCATCCAACTGCACACATCAAAAATCACGCTTTGAGGGAAAGCGCAGAGGATGGATCACAATTTTCAAGGAATTAAAATCAAGCCTCGGGATCTTTAACCATCTCTTGTTAAAATATAACAAAAAATTGCATTTTCTCTTCTAAATAATTTGTACGAGAGCCTTGTAGACCTTGTGACGAGTTTGTAGAAATGTAGACAAGTTCTGAACGACGACGGTTGGATTTGGATTTAGTTGGTTTGGCTCAGAAGTAAGGTTATTATTCATGCTGCATAAATATTAAACTTTGTCTCTCAATTGGAAGATGTATTATTCAAACAACGACTTTTCTCTTTGCAAGGGAAGCAAACTTACACTACCATTCTATAGAATGCTACAATAAAGTCATGAAAATATTATACAATCTGCATAATGAATGGAGGAAGGAAGGAATGAAGAAAGACGACAAGCTGTGGCCTCGATTTGATAAGAATGGAAGCAGTGGGACTTCTTAGATTTACTCAAACCGATTCCCCATTTGCTTACGATGTAATCCAAGTTTCGCAATTTGCGAAATACGAATAAAGCACTGTCACATCAGTAGTCAGAATCTGTGACTGTGGAATTGTACATCGTACATTTCCACAGTAATATTAGTACCAGCAGTTGCTCAATAAAAGCTATTCCACAATGCCGCAGCAGCAGTGATATATTTTTTGTTGCCTTGCTAAGGGAATGCTTGCTTTGGGATTGAGATTTCTCAAGTCGTGTCACATAGCTTATTACAAAATTGATATGAGCGAGTTAATCAAATATGACTGATTTGTATTCCGGATCAAACAAATAATTACAAATCTAGTTTTCGGCCCTCCTCACCTAGGGAAATTACAAATAGTGGCTTTTGCAAATTATTGCGAAATTATGTGTTTGGCATATTTCGCGGTTAGAGAATGGGTTGAATGCAAATTTATAAAAAACATTGAAAATACATGGAACAATATTATAAGTTCAGCCATCGCTAGCGATACGACTACAGCGTTGGTAGTCTAAAAATCTTATTAATACTTTCATTGATTGTGAGATCAACTAGTACTTTCGACCGATCCAACCAACCGATTTTTGATAAACAAAAAAGAATATTTTATTTTATGCATCAAAACTGAAATCTCACTTCGATACAATCATGCAGACGTGTAACACAAGAGAAATGAACGATTGCCTCCACTTCCACTCCATTTAGTGTTGCTCTGACGTGATTTATGATTAGAAGCTTCGAATGGGTTTAATACAGTAATGTTCACAAAATTGCACAAAATTTAATATTTCAAAAAAAACAGACACGCAATGGATCCAACATTAATTTAATTGTACACGTAGCCTTAGAAAGCTGACTTCCGTACTCAGGATTTAAAAACAACAACATGAAACTCTGTTAATATTTGTAACTGCAGAGAGCAATTTCTATAGCATTACAGATTAGAGTCAAAACCAAGCAGATGCTTCTATAAATACTGGATTATTCTGAAACCCAAAGCCACCGCTGCGTATGCATCGCCGATGTAGACTAAGCGGATTAAATCCAAATTTCACTGCGGATTTGCTTGAGTCCTCGTCGAGATTGTGGATTGTGGGCTTCCACACAATTGAAACATTGGTTTGGAATTCGCACTGCTACAAATCATGTCCTGTCCTGACTTCTCAGTGTTACGAGTGTCTTTGCGAAGATAGAAACGTTTTTATGTAAGAATTAAAAAAAAAATCGCTTTCAATTTGCAGTTTTCGCTTCATTTCAAAACTTCTCCTCTCTGCGACCACTTTCTCAAACGTAGTCGAAGAACACGAGAAATAGTAAGGGAATGGTGGTTCAGTAAAAAAACTAATTAGAGATATAAATCAACTTCTCAGACAGACTTCTTGATAGATTTTCTTAGAAGCTTCTTAATTGTGCAGTGCAGGCTAGAAAATAGAAAACGAAGCCCACTGAATGGCCTTTTCAAGTTATTCATACAAATACAAATTCTCAACCTTTTTCGAATTTTAAAGTTAATTTAGTATTTAATTGATTTCTAGTTCCAAGATTCGTCGAGAACTCCTTCGTTTCCAACTTTGACCATTTCCTTTGCTGTATTCTGCAGATTGCAAAATAGCAGTTGATAATTTTATAAGTCGTATGACCATTCTCCGCCCGGAGAATCTGAACGAAGATTTAGAGTTGTCCCGGCGTTTGACCCAAAATAAACGCTCAGGTTAGTGAACTTTGTGAAGTACTTGATCACGCATATCTAATAATCCTGTTCTTAGAAAATTAACCGCTAAATTCTAATCCAACCACAAATTTTCACTATGAAATTGAATCTACGGCTGAAATTGAAGGCACTGGTTAATTCTCAGTGGCTGTGTACCAGGACAGTGAAATCTCACACTTTGTGAGTGGAAACCAATGGCTTAGACCGAGCATGTATCGAAATGATACAAGTCAACGACGGATTTGTCTGTTTTCTCCAGCCTAAACTCTTCCCTTAGGAATACAATTCATGTAAACTTTCTCTTCGGTGTGAGCAAACTTTCTTCTGGTTAATCCCACGACCTCTCTTCATTCTGTCACTATTTCAGTGAATAATGCCTAAAACCTTGTCACAGAATCCAGCAAACACTGAAATTCTTATACATAATACATACATCTCAGTTTTCCACACAACTTCAAGCCTAGTGCAGTGCAGGAATAGAATCGTGATGGGAAAACCGCACGAGTCGATGCGGGTCGGTGGCTACACGGCTACGCTTTTGATTTAATTAAAGAGCAAGCAAGCAGCAAGCAGCAGGTGCTGGATGTGAGTTTACTCCCAACTCTTACCAAATCAAAGCCAATGCATGCAATGAAGATTCAAACACTCACAGTTAATTCTCTCAGCTCTCTCTCTCAATCATCTCGACAAAAGTCACTACAAACAATTGCATATCGGTTAGTAGAGAAGATCATTCATGAATGAGTGAGTTCAAACAAATAGTGTGCGCAACAATAAATTGTCAATAGACCTTTCGTTTCAACGGCTCTATCGCAAAGTTTATTGCTACCCTTTCCTTTATTGTTCCCTCCGCACTGCCAAACTAGCTATACAAGCTAATTGGGGTAAGTGGAGGGCGAAAGTTAATAAACAGCAAACCATTAGTAGAAATATCAATTAGTTGAAGTAGCAGTAGCAGTATATGAGCCGGTAGCATCAGATTTAGATTTTAACTTTGAAAATGGCGTTCATTTCATTTCACACACTTCGTGGATGAAGAATTAGATTGGATTTGGAAAACTAAATGGATATCTTTAGCCCAAACTTTGCAAGCTATACAAACATAACATGTATATAAATCTAAGCAACGCTAAGCGTATGTAGAGTAGCAGTAGATTTTTAACAGGTCTGGACCTTGAATGGAAATTTAAAGAAGAGAACCTGAACTGAAGGTAAGGTAAGAATAATTAAATTGGAGCAGGAAGAGCAAGAGCAAGTCGGTTCTGCACTCACTCCTATACATGCCTCAACTTCTGTTTCGCAGTATTATATTCTAGAGAATTTGGAGCAACGGCTGGGAACAAATTATTTCTCCTCCAACTGTTTCGCCAAGTTTTGAATTCAAATGCACTGCTGCTGCTACGTTTGCTTGTACTATTACCCATCGTACCACACTGTGAAGCCCAACCCCACGTGTGTAATCTCAAATGAATCATATATTATGTGAAATATAAAAAAAACTCGTCCAACTTATATTATGTATCAATTTGGTATTTATGGCCAATCATTTCGACCTTGGCTAAAAATAACGAACAAAAGAACTTAAGACTCAAGAATAAGAATAAGTTGTAATTCTTTCAATTTCTTTTGCTTCTCGTGAACGACTCAAATATTCGAAAAGATTCCTATTGAAATAGTACGTATGAGCAGAAAGTGTACCAAATGCAGATGCGGAAAAGCGTTTATCTGCAGCAAGTACTACTCTCCATTCAGATTCTAGTCTCAGACGGAAGGAAATGCTTCGAAAGGCACTTGTGCTTCCCGAGTTGTACGTTCACAATGAATTTGAGGAATAAAAATACATTTTGCTTTTACGCATAAGTGATCATCTTTCGGGCCGGGCTTTGAGTTTTCAAGGAAAGTGCAGGCAACCTTTCACTAACGTGTTTAAAGAAACTACTGCAATTTCTTAGCCCAGTTTCCCTACGGTAGAAAAAAGAAAGTCAAAACGCGTGCTGCTCCACTAAAAACATTTTGTAGGAACGGCAGCAATAAATGGATTTATGCCACTTTCTATTATTTTTTTGCACGAAATGAAAATGGGTTCGAGATGACCGAATCGAATTTAGCTTAGGATATCTGTAGATAAGTCAAAACGGTCTGTAGAAAAAGAAAGCAGTAATTCATGGAAAAACTCAACCAACAGAATCAACTACGCCCCTGACATGTGCCAATCATTCAAGAACATTAGTGTCTAGATTGAATGTGTTAAACGTGTACGGATGGACTGAGAAACACTGGCGCTTAGGGAATTCTAGGATTAGAAATTCCGACCTTAGCAGGAAAATGCGTAGAACACATCCAAATAAACCACACCAAACAATATCCAGACTGAATTGGCCGAAGGTCAATTTATATTCGGACGAATAAATAGAAGAGTCTTTCGCTCAAAGCACAAAGCCCGCCAAATACACATTAAAATTATTTTGCAAAGAAAAAACTGTTGAACGGACGAGTGTTTACTCAAACGGCTCAAGGATGAACCGCGTGGTTGGTCTAGCTTTGACTTTAAACATTTGCACACACAAGTGACCTCAAATTCCAGCAAGGAAATATTTAATCGATCCGTCCGGTTCTAAAAGACAAGTGAAAGTGCAACAACATTGTAGCAGACGACGACGACGGCGGCGGCAGCTTTCACGGGGTGGCTGACTGGCTGGCTGGCTCATTTTGGTTGATTCTCTTTATTTGGCACTTTCACTCTCATGTTAAGACAAGTATTGTTAAGCTTATGACAATGGCCCACCCATACACATAAACCAACAGATGTACATAGGAACAAGTTCATGGAAAGAGTAGAGGCAGTGCTAGTAGCACTAGTTGGTGGGATACAATGTCTGCATTGAAAATAGCAAAACAGTTTGGTGCAGAATTTGAGTCTAGAAATTTTGTGCATGGGATGGTCGGAGAGAGGAGAAAAGCTTTCTCCTAGTGCGTATCTGCAGTGCGGCTCTATGGACGGAAAAAACCAAATGCAATTTCCCCCTCTAGACCCCCAGCTTAGCTACACTTTCCACTTACTACTAATCCTACATACGTACAAGAATCTGAATCATGAATATTTACTCTCAATGAAACCGTCAAACTTTCAATTCCTCAAGAATGAATCCCAAGTCGAAATGTAAACACGCGTCTTGCTCTAACGTTTCCCAATTTTTCAACCAAACACAATTGGAAATCGAACTCTCATCGTTTGAGGAGGATTAACCATTCATGTCTGGCAAATTTACGTCTACTCCACTTTTGTGTTTGTAAAAAATATTAGACAAGACATGCGACTACTAATTTACGGAATACATGAAGAGAAAGTGAAAGATAAAAAATTGCAACATTACAAAAATAATCCTTTGGTTTAGTTTACGTGTAAGAAAATAAAATTTTCTCCAAATGTCCGGCTCTAGTCCTACTTGTCTTAAATGTTTTGACTCTCAACAACTCAATTTATTATGCATTCGACTTATACTTAAATTGAGCTTGCGAATGAAGCAGAGCTCGTAGTAATTGTAATTGTAGGTGTGTTGTTAATTGTAGGGTTTTAAATGTGACATTGATGTGGAGAAATTGTGACCTTTTTCTTTGCTACTAAAAAACGTGGAATTCGAATTGCTTTGCAGAGGAATGGCAGGGAGTGGAGCAGCTAGCTTCGCACACTTCGCAGTGTTGAACACTTAAGCCTACGACAGGAGTCCATTGCACTGCATAAAAGTAGACTGCAGAGAATCAGTCACTTGTTTCCTGGCAAGCACGCGATGCTAGGCCGAGACACACAATGAAAGGAAAAACTTTGTGCCAAAAGATTGACAGGACAATTTCACACTAATCACCGAAAAGCCGGCTCCGAGTTACACTGGCCTTGCACTGCAATGCTAACATAATATAAAACCTGCACCTTCGACATGACAGCGGCAGCGTAGCACAGAGAGCCCAGTACACGGCACTACGTTGTACACGTATGTGTTCTCCTCGTTTTTGGCGTCTCTGTTGTTTTTAGACACAAAAAACTACTACCAGCCCTAACCCTAGTCCCAGCTTAGTAGAAATTGTGAGACTCAAGTTTATGAGGTTGATGTGTGCGGCTATAGGGTGAAAGTAAGATTAAAATTTATCTACCTTTCGTTTCATCTCTTCTTTGTTAAGCAAATTCTGTTTCTACTTTGCACAATGGATATCAAATCGAATGGACCAGGGCCAGATATTGAGAAGAAAGGTTCGCAAGGCTTAGAGTCACTTTCAGATTTGTCTATGTAATTATTTTTGGATCAGAGATATTTAGAAAATTTATCGACCAGTGTTTGTTTCCCAAGGAGGTGGAAATCCAAAGCCGAACACTGGCGAATACATTGGCTTGAAACCACTCCAAACCAAGGGAATTTGTTTTTGTATCAAAATCAGCATTCATCCATTCGCCGCTTTCTTACTCAATTCTCCCATCATTTGCAGATTCCCAGCATATCATCACACACAAAAACATTTACAAAATTCATCAGTTTGATTATGAACCAGTAGAGACTAATATAAAAGTTTCTATACTATAAATACTAAACGTTTTGAAATTTCCGTGTGTGACCTACGCCGAGTTTGGTTATAAATTCATTGTAGTTTAATGTGCTGTCGTTCCTGCTGGCACACCCTATTGTGGCATCATTATGTAAATGAATGTACACGGTTTTCTCATTATCACATAAAGTTTTTGGATAAGGCGAAAAGTGGGATATCGGGGATATGAATAATGAATTCTAAGCCAGACTCCTTTTTCTTCTTTCTCCAGCTTTCACCGTGACTTTCGCTCAAAAGATTCTATTTTGTCCAAACTCAAAGTCTTTTCACCAGTCCAGAACAGACTTTTTAATTAAGGGTCGGAACGGACCTAGCTGAGGTCGGGGAACCTAGCAGGATTGAAGCGATAAGCCAACATTTTCCTTTCAAAATATGCAACATACTGTATTACAAGCGTGCTTTATTAGGCAACAACAAAAGAACCGATTTGTTTAAGGATCGTATTTTTAACTCCTAATCACCCAGCAGCCGCAAATTCTTTGCAATTCTATCCTACTTCAATCGATGTTCTTAGAATTATGCTTTGGCATCATCGACCAACCCATGCCTTATTATTTAAGCTACATCATGTAATTAGAACATCACAAGTATCTGGGACAAGTCGTCGAGAAATTTTGAATGGATGAATTCTTAGGAGAAAGTTTTGTTCACAGAAACTTTGGACATAGAAAGGAAAGTCTATGAAGACCACTCGCAATAATCAAGTCGTCTACCCGACTCAGGACGAGTGACGTCAGATCTAATAAAGGATCTAAATAAAGGTTCTAAATATTTGAAAAGTTAAATTCCCATGGGGGTTGGACTTTCGAGAGGTACGAACATTGAATGTCTTCCTTCGGGAAGGCCTATGAGTTGGTGAAGTACTCGATGAAAAGAAGTGAGAACCAAGCTCAATTTTTAACAATAAATGGACTTTCACTTGCAAGGAAAGCATTCGAGGTGCAACGCAACGACATGACTGCTGCAGTTTTAATGCAAATTTATTTCCCGAAACTCCCTTAGATCGAAGCTGAGCTTCAGACCTTGCTTCGAATTCGCTAAGATTACAAAAAAAAGATTGAAACACTGCTTCAATAATAGATATAGATTTGTCTCTGCATGCACTACTTCAAGAATACTTCGGGTAGCTCCCTCGTCAATGCGATGCGAACACTGCCAGTAAGTGCAAAGCGGCTTTTCCCTATTCAAGCCCATTTCATTCTGTTCGTCCTTCTCGGTACAAGAATGCAATGCATACGTATAAGGCCAGTCAACATAAGTTCCATTCCTTGCTCTTTTTAATCACATTTTCATGCATTCCCTACGAAGAACATCAAGAGACGGCACATGCATAATTGAAATGTTCACGCACCTATTTCCAGATCAAAGCTAAAGTTTATAACCAAATGCATAATTCACTCAAAGCTCGTTCTTGCTAGAAACACATTTTAAGAACTCTGACTTGTAATTTCATAGCTAACAGTTATTTACCGCGAGCTCAGAGTGAGCTACATGGATACCAGAAGGGATACTAGTCCAGGATGCAGTTCGGGAGCACAAACAGTAGGATAACAGGCAAATTTTAAGCATCTCGACGTTCGTGTAATGTGTCCCTTGAGCCAATTAAAAGAAGAGTAATTCGGATTTTGCACTAAATTATTAATAGCTCAAACTCACTAAATATATAAATATTTACTCTCCGTTCGACATTACAGAAAAACATCTTCATTCTTTTGCATTTGTTCAAGAGAAGATAAATGGAAACAACCAAACTACTAACAAGTAATATGCACAATCCACAGAATAGAACAGAAAAGAATGATTGGTGAGGATTCTAGTCGAGTTTGAGGACAAGAGAAAAAAATTAAGTGAACTTTATGAGTCAATTTCTCGGTGTCGCGTTCAACTCAACCATGACTTTCACGCATAAGCGAAAAGCTTTAATCAGCACGGCTGATAAAATTAAGAGTCTGTCCTTGTTTTGTTGAACTTCTATTGTATTAAATGTCGAGGTTTGGGTCTGGGATATTCAGGGATGAGTCTTTTACGAGAGAACTGACTGAAGAGTAGAGGAGTGAATGCATGCATGCGCTTGGAATGAATGAATACGGGTGTGTTGGTGGTAGGACTAGACTAGAAAACTCTTGGACTAAATTCTCATCTCATCTCTTCTTAAGACAAAAAAAAATGCCGAGAGAAATGTTGGCTGGCAAAATGCTCCGTTCTTCAAGACTACTTGAGACAGGTTTTGAGTTTACACGAGCGTTATGAGACTGTGGAATGATGTAAAGCCGTAAAGTTGGACTTGGTGGACAATGAGAATCCAACTTTCAGCCACTGCCAACTCAAGACTCCAAAAACTAAATGACATTTTCCTCACTGTTCTTCTCATAGTGGCTGGCTGGTTGGCTGGCTGGCTAACTCTGACATACATGACATTTACTCAAGGCAAACATAACATGTACCAATGAAAAGTAACTAAGAGCAACAACAGCAGGAGTCTTTCTCCCGACCACCATTAAGACTAAAGTCGAGGATGAGTATACTCGTTTAGAAATAATAAATCCCAAAAGCCCTTTCCTCAACTACGTGGGTTGATTGTGGATGGGCCAACTCAACGACTGACCGACTTTAGACTCCACTTCCTCATGACCTTTAATTATTCCAGAAATTGTCAAATTATCTAACACAGTTTCTCACATTAGTCTATTAGTCTTTGAAATACTGTTGTTCCAACATATTGTGAAAATTTCTTGTGCGAAAGTTGCGTCAAGAATTGTCGGGAATCACGTTTGAATCAAATACAACATGAAAAAGTTTTGAAAGGGCTGTGCTCGGTGCTCATGGTTGGAAACTTAGCAATAAGGACGTCGTTCGTAGTCGTAGTGTGGAGTATTGTAGGCTAGCACGGCTGTCTTCACCGTCATAAATTTTTCAGATCACGCAGCAACAAGCACCGACTGCGGTTTTACTTGAATAGTTGATGATTTAATATTATTACGTTGTTGCTACATAAGTGCATTCCCTCTTCCTGTCATCCATCAAATTCAATGGGAGCAAGGATCTGTCTCTTTTCGTTGGACGCACTTGCCAGAAAAATGTGTCTTCTTTGTTAGCACATCAATACATGGTACAATTCTATTGCTCCATCCAGCACAGAGAAATAATCATTGACAAATATTAAATTTGACAAATTTTCCACAAATTTGAAATCAGGTTGGAAAACTGCACAAAGTTGTGCAGTTATTTGCATTTTTTAAAAAAATAAGTCCAATCGTTCTAAAGTATGTATTCCTGATGGAAACGCATTTTTGTGAAAATCTGCTGCTCTGCATGACGAAACCCTCCTCCTCCGTCCCGTCCCAAATGGATGGTAAAACTTGCCTTTGTGGTTAGGAATTTAGCGAAACGAGTTTAGTTTAAAGAAAAGCATGAGAAAATGAAAGGCGGGTTTTGTTTTCGTGTGACTAAAATTTTGTTCCTCAACTTTCATGCATAGGTTAGTGACGGTGACGGATGACATTTGTCTCTCGTGTAATATGTAGGTAGTGACTGAGGGAACTCCATATCGATTCTTTAATGTGTGTACCAAACTACCTACCTCTTTGTAGACCCAGAATATAATATCACCCATACGTGCGCACATAAATATATGAATGAGTGAGAAAAACTCCCCGACTCTCACTCAAACCTATTTGGAGACAATTTGGTCAATTCCCATGCATGAATGAATGCGGCACGTCTTTTTTCTTTCTTTCAGACAGAAAGTCTGCATTGCAAGTCGTCTCTGCCGAACATTAAACTAGAGCTTACACACTGTAAAATATGCATTCATCAATTGGACTCGAGTAAGAAAGTTGCTTTCTCCAATTATTGCAAAACTGTAATAATGATGCTTTGAAATATGCAAATAAACGATTTTGGCCAATGACTTTAACATAGCTCACAGCTTTCACCTTGTTTTTTTTTACTTGACTGACGAGTTGCCTTCAATTTCACCTTTTGAGCATCAGCGTTCATCTGTGGTCTTTGGTTTGGACAATAGTGAAAGAAGACTAGACTACGACAAGGAGCTCAGGAGTACACTTTTCCATCAGATATATTTTCTTTTCTTTTCTGTTACTCCTTCCTACCAAATTCAACAAATGGAGTTTTCTTCCCAGTCGGGTCCAGTCTATTCCATTTCATTTCTTTGTAGTGCAATAGTGAGAAAGTTGGAGCAAATGCTAATAATAGAATGAACACAATGGGCGAGGTGGATCGGAGTTTGATATGATACCATTGAATGAGCATTGTACACATCTAAACAGCACTGGTGCTCGGAGTCCTAGGCCAAGGACTGTTTCAATGATTGGAAAAATGGATCGTGTCATCACCATGCCTTATGTTACCTTAATCGATTAAGGAAAGGGTTTATTGGGAATCGTGCTCAAGCTCTATATCCATTAGAAAACTTGTCCATTCACATCCGTGGAACAACCAACCCAAAACCAGATGAACTTTTTGCCTATACTCGTCATTAAAAACTACAGGGGAACTTTGACAAAATCTCACAGTAGGAAGGCTGTTCACGACTCAGCAGGTCTCTCGAATGAGTATGCCTTGCCAAGGCCTTAAGATTATTGAGAACATGGTCCGAATTGGGAACTGCTTAAATTGATTTCATATAGAAAATCCAATTACAACGTTTGAACACTTTTCGAGTCCAAAAAATGCAAATGTGGTTGGAGAATTTGTCTCAAATCTATTAACCTTGTTCCGGTAGTAGGTCAAGAGAAAGCTGTTGAACAGATCAAGAGAAATTACGTTAGACCGTGTCTCTGGCCTGCTATGCTCAAATTCTCTGTAACTGCAAGTTCCACAGTCCAGGAAGTTTCAGTTATGTCAACAATCTGAACGATTAAGGTAAACTTTGGGAACTCAAAGCCCCAGGAATCCCTATGCTGTAGTCACCATTTTAAAGGACGTTTCGGATTTCAACACAGCGCGATGCTTCTCCTCTTCTGTCAGTCCAAGAAGACACAGAATACCTTTGAAAAGGTACAGCTTTTGAGTAACCCTGGTTCTAACTTTAGCAACTACCACCCAGTCCGAATTACGTGGGTGTTAATTGGCTTCTTCCCATTCAAAACCCATTAATAAATCCAAACTTTCACAGTTGGCTGTTTGAAACTAAAGATTGACTAAGGAAATGTAGTCGAGTTGGAGTAATTTGATTTTGTGAAAGAGATTCGATGTTCTTCGGGACGTTTGCGGAACCAAGGTCACTAGAAGTTCTACTTAAAGACGCTGGCCATTCGTTTTATTTACGACTGTTTGAATCTACAAACATAAAACTGGTCGGCGGAAAACTGAGGAAATGAAACCAGATCAAGCTCAAAGACACGCTTCAAAAAAAGTGTGTGACTGACTCAACTCAACTGCACTTTGCAAAGTACATTCCAGCTGAGAAATTCTGCGGCAAGGGATGGAAGGATATGGCGTCAACTGGATGACACTATTTTGATAGACAGTTTTGAAGTGTGGGTTCTTTTAAATGGAACTGTTCATCTCATCAACAGCCAACTAGCACTATTCTAAACAGACGGAACGACAAGCTGAAAAGAAACAGATTTTTTTCCTTTTGCTAATCTCACTAAGCATAACATTCCAAATTCCAACTCGGCTCACTTTTCCATTCACAATAATGTGTACTCGACCTTAATTTCATTTTTTTGCACAGAGGAACTTACATTTGAATTCTTAGAGTGCATGCACTCTGCTACAAATTGGCAACTATTTCTGTCAGCAACCAACCAAGCATCATGCATTGCGTAAGGTTTAGTTTCAGCTGGAGCCTTGGCTCCAATTTGAACGCATTTGACGCAAGACTACTTGTGCATTGTGCTTTCTTATTCAATCGTACGAGTGGAAGTAGTAATCGAATCTTTCAACATAGTGGCCAAACTTTCACTTCAGAAGAAATGACGAAACAATTTTTCACCGGGGTAAAAATTCTCTATTTGTGATTCCATCTTGAAAAGTTTTAACACGGTGCTTACGCGGATAAAAAGTTTCTATGAACAGACTGTCTTCCTTCCAGGGAAAGTTTTCCTCCTTTATTCCCACTAATTTCCTCAGTTTTTTACATAGCGCCTCGATGATTACTAGTCTAGACACATGCTAATATTGCATGTGTTTGAATTCACAACTGGGAGTTTGGAATATACTGTGGAATTAGTCCCATAATTTTGTCATCGGGCACATTACATGTACTACATACTCTGACTAACATTGTTTAGAAATTGTGTTGATTGGATATGAATTCATTTGTTCAATACAAAAATTTGACCTCAGGGAAAGTTGGTCGCCGTTTGTGGCATTATTTATTGTCCTGATGTACAAGAGGAAGAGGAATACCGTCAGTCTTTGCTCATAAATAGGG
>JAQGCM010000061.1:0-44733 GCA_034699705.1 Hymenaphorura dentifera
CAGTTCAAACAGTCGTGCAGTCAGACCAGGTCGTCGTACAATAAGTCCACGCTGAGCTCAATCAGTCCAGACTGTCGGACAGACTGTCGCCAGTCAAATTGTCTTGACATCTAATGTCAAGCCAATATTCAGTAAAACTAAATCCTTCGGGCTGTCCCTCAGTCGCGACTGATTATTAAACACAAATGCATTGATTAGAATCTGCATCCCGAATTAGTGCGTAATTAATTAAATGCAACCCAATAAATAATAAGTTTGTGAACAGTTCGTACAGTGGAACAACACTGCGAAACTGCGATACTCAATCTAGAGAACGCTGAATTCGTAAAATATTCCTGAATAACCGCGAATATCAAAATATTCCATCCAGTAGTTTTCGGATGTTGTAATAACATATAAGTACTGGTGTAAAAGTTTCTTGAAACGAGTTACAAAATTCGCTGTGACTTATGTCCATAAGTCCAGAATGAATTTTGTAATGTTTCATAATATTTGGTAATTTAATTTTTAAACTTTCTACAGTTTGCTCAGGGTTTTCAGTCGTTATTTAGTTCACCTCCAGAAGTCGAACACGAAGGGCGAAGCTTTATACTTGAACTATTTCCGTTAGATCGCTACTACAATTTGTTGGATAATATAATGTTGCACTGAAAAGCATTACGCTTAGCATATCAATCTGCGGAAGGTTTAGTTTTCAGAACATTTCGTCCACTTTCTTCAATTTTCTTCCACTGCCTGCAAGAAATGAATTTCGTCCGGATGGACGGAACGCTTCTTTGAGCTCTCTATGTAAATATTTCAAGCAGTTGCTAAACCTGAAATTTGAGCTGGATGTATACTACAAAAGATCTGACCCTACCATATATAATTTCTGGCCCGATATAATACACTGTGTATAAACTTTTTCAATTTAAATGGCATTCAAAATGATTGTGGTGCATAGTCATTCAGTTCCAACTGGATCATCGTTCAAATTAATATTCAGACCCTTGGTCGTGATTCGTGATCGCAAAGCGAATTCCTCATTTCCAGGTCAAAACCAAGACAAAACACGTCAAATTCAATTATCATTTCCTAAAAAATTATTGTTTTTGGATTTTTTCTTAGATCACCAGCTAGAATTCTGAAATTCGCAGTGCTAATCTAAATTATTGTCGTTGTAAAGGTGTGAAGTCGAAGTGTGAACCGAAGACCAGCCTTGGCGTTGGCATTCTACTTTGTTTCCGATGCAAGCTGTGGATTTTTACCAGCACAGCAAACAGCTACAACACTGGTTGGTTGGTGCCTGGCGCCTGGTGCCGTGGCCGTAGTGCTGGTCGCTTTGGCTTTTCAAGTGTTTTTTTTGGATGGTGAGCTGAGCTGGTTGACTGGTTAGCCCCATGTGGAGGCTTCTCAGTCGTGTTTTGAGAGTCGAACGCATTGGAGAGTTGCTCTTCCTTTCTCCAAATGTACCGCAACAACGTGCTACCACTTAGCAGCCGAGCCGAGCCAACCTCCATTCTCATCTGCAACAAAGGAAAACAGAAACAACAATCGACAAATGATTTCACACATTTTTTGTGAATTATGCTGCAGTTACAGTGGGACTGACGATAACTCTGAGTAAGAATTGGACGAAAACAATTAATTGCTGACAAATTCCGGAAATTTAAGCCGAGACTCAGCCAGCCGGCTTTGGACAAAAGTCTCGAGTTGACTTTTCGGTGCAGTAGTGTTGTGGACTGGACAGAGATCAAGTTACAATCAGACTGTTTTAAAATGTCCCGAAGAAAACAAAGCAACCCGAAACCTCTCAAATGTAAGTCAAGAATTTCTTTACTTGCTTTTTTTCAGGAAGAATGCAAAAATAGTTGCGACTCTGACGGGCATTGTTGTACTCGAACGCAGAGTGGATTAATCAGCTTCTTGAAACATTTAATTGCAATGAATGCAATATTAAATTAGTCTGCACGCGAGCGCATTCAGCTCGTCTATCATAAGCAGAGTGGAAAAACTAACACTAGGAATTGAATCGGAAAATCTGAATAAGTAAAGTTTGACGGGATGGATGGACTTGGTCGCACTGTCGCACACGTTTAGTAATTTTGCTAAATGTCACATTTTTACTTAATAATAAATGTCTCCATCCAATTCTGTTCACATTTCGCATGCTCTGCCAACCAGCCGCAGCCGGCTCGGCATATCCGCTGCGTTGCAGTTGCAAATTGCAATGCAATAGCCAATACCGGTGTGGTGAATAAATATTTCGCTCGAACTATGAGTAAGCATTAGGCAATTCGATACAGTCAACTGTAAAGCATGAGCATGAGCATCCTTATGCAAATTGTACATAAATAGGTGATAATCATCTAAACATTTTCCACGCAAAATCAACTATTGTCTCTCCGCATCAATTTCGACTTACTAAACTAAACATTAATCCAAAGATATTTGTGCCAAGTCGCAAAACAATATGAGTGGGTGGAGTCAAGAATTCAAGTTCTTGTGCAACACTTGGAACTTTGGAAGCATTTTTACCTTTATAAAAAAAGATTGCGTTTTATAGTTTCCTCGATTGCTTTTTGAGATGATTGAGATATTTGGAAGAAGAATTTATTATATGCATGTCTGATGTTGTAGTATTTCATAAGCAATGGCGGAAAATTTAGAATGCATGCAATACTCTACAATATTGGCTTGACTTCTAAGTGCAGGAGAGGTGCTGCAGGTGTCGTATTTTTATAGAAAAGCTGCAGTGAATTTTGAAAAAGGGGTATGTCAAATGTAAGCGTAAAATGTAATGTCTCGTCGCGTTTAGGTCTCTCTATAACTTCTAATCTACAAATGGGAAGCATTCGTGTGTGCAGAAGAGATGTGATAAAATCTATTGAGTCCTGGGCTAGTGGAAGTCTTAGATAAGAAGTATTTGCTGTCTGCGTACCTAATTTCCTTGATCAAATCTCTTCCCGAGTGTACTTGGATTGGAACTCTGGAATGAGCTCACCACCACACTACTGCTCTGCTTTAATTGGTTGAGATTATTCCACAGTAATTATTATTATTATACCTTAAGTACACACGTAGTCAGGTAAATACATATTCCTGGTCTCTCTCTTGGCTCTGCGTCCCTAAGATTTGATGATGTGATAGGGATTCTTGTGTTGATAACAAAGCCCAGCCCCAGTAGTGGCGTGCAGGTGCATTGCTTGCGTGTTTGCTGGAATATTTGCTTGTTTCGACGGAAAAATAATATTCAGAGTAGACCAGGGACAAACGGAAGGGAAATGTTAGAATTAGGAATGCTTTTATTTTAACAAGAATTCGAATGGAAGGGTTGTAGGAATTCTGGGTGTTTCACAAGTTGACTTTGGCTAGAAGGTTGTATTTGGAAGTAAGAAATTAAAATGCCGGTCAGGACTCGGAAGGCAACTATGGTTAATGTTTGCAAACAAAACGTTAATCAATGTACTCGGAATTTTAGCATGGTTAACCATTCGCTTCGGGTTAACATGTTGTAATTGATGTAATACAAAATGAGATTGCTTTGTTTTAACTGTGGGATCAGTTCAAGTGCTTGGGAATTTCAAGTGTAGCTTTTCACGGACCGCACTCCACAGCACGGCACTTTTTTCAAGTTTGCAGCAAATTTTTGGAGAAAATTGCATGATTTACTTTGTTAAATATTTCCACGATCTGTCTAGTCTGAATTTTCAATACGTTTCAATTATCTAAACTGAAATCCATGGGAATTAGGTTTAGCAAGCAGATCACGCACGACTAGAATTGCCGCATTTTCTAACAATGGATTTACGTTTATTGTTACGAAATGTGGTGATTCTCAAGCAAAGGTTAGCTGATTTTAAATCGTGTTCAGATTCAGAATCTCTTATCTGTTTCCCAGAATCACCTTGACTGACTTATCAAAACTATCAGTAAAAAATTATATTATCCAGGAAGAGCGAGAAATAGTTCTCAATTTTTACACTGCCCGCCAAAAATTAATTTTAATTAGTGATTAATGTTGATCCAGTCGAGATAATTATACAATAATTATTAAGATCACAACAAAGGTTACATAATTTTATTTCCTATTTACTTGTCACAAGATCAAGAAAGGCACCCCATAGTCTCACGCACGCCCACAACCATTTTTATAAGCGAGCTTGACTTGAGGAGGGTCTTGTATTTGGAAAGGGTGAACGAGAAAACTCGTCGGCTAAAAATGATTTGTTAGTTTACTTGTTTTGACAGTTAGAATTATTGCTTCTTGAAAGGCTCATTGGACGTTGAGACAATTAGATAGCTCAAGCTACATGTTGTAACATATGTTCACGTTTTGTTCACTCCGATTTCCTCCGTTTCGTTGAGATTTCGAACAGGATGAATTTTTGTGTCCGAGTCTACTAAGGCTGCATTGCAGTTAATTTACTGGCTTTCATAACCTGCTCTTTGATCCAACGAACGAAACAGAGCAGGGCAGGAGAGAGGAGCAGAACAAAAACGACGTCGGGTTAAATATTATGTAGATTTATTACCTTCCCTTCCTTTCTTGCACTAATAGATTCAAACGAGATAACCCATTATAATTTACCAACTTGTATTGAATTTACATTATCTCAGATGAAAAATCTCTTTTGGTGGACGACAGATTCAGATTTATTTTGTATCGTCGCTACTACATCACTACTACTTGCTTTGAGTCTGTCAAACGAAGCATTTGAAAAACAATGAGAGGCATCCTTCAAAATTGCGTTGCATTCTTGCATTTTCAAAAAGTAGAAACGGGGTTCAATTCACGAAAAGGAAATTTTGGTTGGTAGATTTCAAGCGATTTGTAGAAATTTATCCCAATTTCAAACGCTTCGTGCTGATTTATGGATTCTAAATTAGTTATGCATGGTAGTAAGTACCAATAACACACGGCAATTCATTTAACTCACTACTTACTGCGTCTAGCTTGATTGTACATGCAAGCCTACTTTAAATTTTTACGTCTTTTTCGTTCCAGTCAAGCAGATCTTGAGACTGATAACTAATGTTTTCCAAGTTGACTTATTGTCTCAATTTATCAAATTGAAAATGTACCGAGTTTCCGCACTCGATCCATGCATCTGGTCTGGGTGAAAAGTTAAATAAGCAATTTTGGAAGAGATAGCCAAACTAGGAATGAAATGACCGATCGAATGGAATCATAGACTACGGTCTACAAATACAAGAATGATAAGGGAGACAGACGGCAGGCGACGTATGTGCATTTCAAGGTATTTGCATTGCCTCCCATACAGGCATCGCAAAATTATTGAAGAGAAAAGTCATTTGGAGAATTTTGGCAGAATTAAAGCCATGCATTATTCAAGAGTTGAACTGCTGAATTGTTTAAGAATTCAAGTACGGGTACGACAGAGGGAGAAAGCGAGAGTACAATGGACTAAGGCTCAACCCTTTCGCAAAAGAATAGAAAAGAGTGCAATGAAATGAAATGAAGTTTTCCCCATATCTGGCCAGCTTAAAAACGATGAATAAATATCGATAATAAACAAAGTGCGTGCTTCTTTTTCATTTTGATAGTTCAAAGAGACAGACTCGCTAGCCTAGGATGGAGCAACTCATCAAATAAAATTCAAATCCTCGCAAAACACCAAGGCAATCTAACGAACCTATCATTATTAGATTTCAAAGTTTTTAAGTGAGCTCTGTACATGTACATACTGAAGGAACAAGTACTTTTGGAATGAAGTGACATTACAAGCGAGCATTTTGATGTCTCTTGTGACATACATAGAATGGACAATGTACATGTTCAATGTCTCTGTACGAAATGAAATGAACGATCGCACCGAATTTCTTATGAAATGAAATGAACCATTCAATTTTGAATCCGGGCACACGACGACCCAACCCGGGTACATGAAACTCCCAAACGTCTTGTGTGTGCTAAAGTGCACTTGTATTTAACTATGCAGAGTATTCCATTGTGCAATGTGAGTTTACCCGGGTTGAAAGTGTAGCAAAAAAAACGAGCTCTGTACACGTACGTGTATGTATGTCATGAAAACCGATTCGGAGTTTTGATAGACTATTATTCCATGTTCTCTTGACTTTAAAATGTGGACACCTAACTATTTAATGGGGTAAATGACTGTTGTGAAAGTCTAGATAAGTGACAGTTTAAGTCATGCTAGCTTATTTAACAGCGTCCCTTGTGGGCTCTTCTGCATTATGAAGAAGAGTTGGTGGAGCAGTAGACTTCGTAGTCAATTCCATTTCAATCGTTCGGAGAAAAGAAAGAAGAAGACACACACCTTTTCGTAATGATGTCCATCCAGTCCAATGGTTTGAATGCTGTGGCGTGCCTTGTCAAGCTTTGGCTTTAGTGTAATTGTTTGTGTAAGTATTAAGTATATGGTGTGTGGCAGTGTTTCTATTGTATTGTTAGAGTCGATTGTTTTTGTTTGTGTGCAGTGGAGGTCCCTCATTATCACATCACAAAAGCCATTATACTCGGCTAGGGTTAGCTGATAAAAAGTACACTTTTAACTTATCCGAGCATCCATCCATTCCATAGGTTCAACTCAAACGAGGAACGAACGACGGATGATGATGAGCGAGAGGTTTGAGTTTTTTGAGATAGAAATCATGATGATGGAGTAGAAGGAGCCGAGGAGTTTCAGAACTATGCGAGATGTGGTTTGATGTCTATGAGTTCGAGTCATGACCCTTGAATTAATCGACACTTGGGCACTTACGGTCTTTGCGAGTACGTATGTTCATAAGAATTATTTGGCCTGAGGTGTGATGGAAATGGAAGTGAAGTGTCCCACCCTATTTATCTCTACAAATAAACAATACTTGAGCACAAAACATTTACCTGTTCTTCCTCGACTACAATAGGCGCACATGCCTTTCCATTACTGGGAATTTAAAGAGGTGTTCGCACTTTGTATAATGCAGCTTGTAATGAAATGAAGGCATGATCCATATCCATACGTCGATTTTAATAGGGAAATAATAACGTTAGGAGTGTTCTCATAAGAAATAAGAATTTTAGAAGAATGGAGAAGTGGACTGACTTACTAGGACTGTATGCTATGCTCGAAGTGTGTGTACTTTATGTGAATTCTATGTATTGTATTGTATTTGCATAGCATTTCATCGGATTGTTATATTGAGTAAAACCCTTTTGGAATAGAATCCATTGGAAGAGAAATGGTAACATAGTCAAGAAGGGAACAACAGAGGAGATGTGATGATATGGCTGAAGATTGAATCTGATTGAAGAGAATAGGCGTTGGGATGCAAAACTCTTTGGGAGAACGTGGGTTGCGTGATCACAATGTCTGATTTATAATGACAGCATAATGACTCGAGCTACAAAACGAAAAATCTATTATCCTCCTGTCTGATTAAAGTATGCCTGTGCCTCCAGATTACTTGTCTCCGATAGCCAATCATGCCATTACCAGGACATACGTAGTTCGTGTGCAATGCTGTACTATGTATTCACGTACTCATGACCTCCACAATTGCATTCAAAACCATTTACTGGTACGAATTTTGTGATCAGTACTGGCAGGACAGTGCAATGCCTTTAGATGAAATAAATTCAGGAACTATGGGAGAAATCTGGGAGGGAATATCTCACTACAAAATATAGTAATATAGTAATCTCCGGTGGAATTTTGAGCGTTTTAATCCAAATATTTAGGCTGGACATGTTTTTCTGATTCCGGTTTTGGACGCAGGCTCTGCACATATTTCATTAAGCCGTGGATCGCGTGGACGGATAAACTTGATAATTGTATTATAATCTGCCATCCTAACTCATGGTGTTGGCAGTCCCTTACATTATGTATTGCAGGATGAGCAAGACAAAGATTAGAGGTAGATTTTGAGAAGCATCTTGAGGCGTGCCTTATTTACATTTCGTGAGAGCTTTTGCTTTAAATTTGCATTCTGTATAACCAAATTCGGACTGATTTGAGAGTGCAGTGCAGAGTGCAGATTCGTAGCCTTAAGTCGTGATGAATCCAGAGAGGAAGGCAGATCTGGTAATTCACACGGTGATTTATCGTTCTATGTGAGCTAAATAATAAGGGTATAGTGGAAATGGTTATTTGGATGTTAATGTTATGGACATTGGATAATGATGATATGTGTGGGCTGAAAGTACTTTTGTTCAGATTTTGAATTAAGATGCTGGTTAGTTGTTAGTTTTAGTTTAGTTCAACATGAAAAATAATTTTCTTTAGATAGAAATGACAGAATTCATAGTTTTTGTTAGTTTGCTTGTTAGCGAGCTCGTTCACGTCAAATAGTCAACAAAAAATATTTTTGTTGTCATTCGTTGACAAAAGGGGTATTGCGATACTTGTGTACAATTTCGACATTTCGCATCACAGACAGGTACACATCGCAGATAGATCCGGGATCGAGTTAAACTTTTCCCAACATACGCTGCTACATCGTATTCATATGACCGACGTCTAGACTAGAACTACAAGTAAAAAAACACAAAGACAAGTTCCTTGATGACGAAAAGAAAAACTTTTTTTTCAAAGACAGGAAAAAAAAGACTTTCTCTGCTCTCTTTTTTTCGGATAGGAAAAGGAATGGGATGGGATATTGAATCGAATGGACAGATAGAGATAATAATGTGTTTTGGAGAGTTTGAGCAGGAAAAATGTGTCGACTTAAAGTTCTCACTTTGTTGCATTCTTTTAAATCTCCTTTTTCACTTTCCCCTCCCTCCCTTCATCTTGAAGTGACTTCTTCTTGTACGTACACGTAGTATATCATATCACCAGTACTTTCTCCAACTTACTTTCGATTTCACCCTTCTTCTTTTTTTGGATTTGGACTTACTCAAACTCTAAACTGAGTCGCGGAGCCGTCTGTCTCTAATCATCAAATAGAATCCGGGACTTGAATCCTTTACTCACTCTGTCTATTTATTTGACAGTTGTGGATGTCAATCTTAGCCAGGAACCATATCTACTTTGGCCCATCCATTTAAGCTTTTCCTTTCACTTATCTTTTGAGCTACCAGTTTTGTCATTGGGACGACCAGACCCACGATTATAAAGCCCATCACACCCACCACCATTTCAAGACAAGTCACTTACTTTCTTAAGCTGATACTGATTCGGAAACTTCAACTTGAGGGAGCGACACATTTTAGAAACTACTTTCAAATCGAAATGATTCTTTTCTGAGGACGATTCCAGTGTTTAGAAATAATATTTTTGCAGAAATCTATCTTTGGATAACATGAAAGAGAGGCACAATTTTCAATCAGTGGTCTCTAGTCTAAGCTGGAACGTTTCACTTCCTGAAATCCGGACATGAAAAGGATTTTTTGTTGAATTGACTCGTTAGTTTCTAGCAGCGCAGCCCAAAAGCATCACGAAGAATAGTTATAGCTGAGCCGGAAGATACGTGATTTCTGAGAGCAAGGTGGTGGTGTGCGGAGAAAGGTATGTTGGATGCGTCTATAAGAGCAAATTAAAAGTGATCATAGATGTTAGATTTGAAACATCAAACCAGAGTCCGCCGGAAATGAAAGGCCAAGAAGTTGAAGGATGTGACTGCCTTATGGACGTTAGGGTTTAATGCATCTAACTTTACTAGTAGTTACGTGCGATACTGACTTAACCTGACGATAGAATGTGCCATGTCTACACCAAGCCGAAGCTGCGTATTTCAGCTGCAGGGTGAACCGCACCAAATCTGTAAGAGATTAATTCCACACGAGTGCAACAAATGTTTATAGAATGAGGTTATACCATTGGAATACCAAATATTTCGAGAGCGGTTGGTTGTTCTAACACTTTGGTCCTGCACTTGGCACGGTACATTGAAATCTACTTGTTTTTCTAAGGTCTGTTTCCAGTACTTGAACTGAAAGCTCCCGCCGCCTGATAATGATAACCGAGTCGAGGTCTGCAGTTTTAGCATTCATAAGTTCCAAGTTTAAGCAACTAATCTCGTAGAAAGAGGGAAAAGTCGCGCACACATATTTCCAAACCGGAAAATGAATTCGGATATGATACGACAGGGTAGGAACGTTTCTGGGCTCATCATTCGGCAATAAGATCATTTCAGCGAGTTGCTTAAGGAAGATACACAAGGCAGTCAGTAGTCAGTAGCATCAAGTCACGTCAAATCAACTCTGTTTTGGTGGCTTATCAAAATCGACGTTGGCTGGTGGTGGTGCAAAATTTCGAATTCTGTCAGGATTGGGTGTGCCACCATGCTGTGAGAGCCGAATTAAAGATGCTGGATGGCCAACTCCATTACCACGGAAATGAAATGCTCACTCTCTGTAGTGCATTGTGGCGATCCATCAACCCTTGCATCGCTTCATACATACTCAATGAGGTTCAACTCCACTACTCGACAATCTTCTCCAGACTTCTTTCTCGGGAGTTTAACCCGAGGAAGCAAAAGGGTTAATAGCTAAGCTATCTGGTCGGTTGGAGAGCAACTTCTGTTTTTTTATCCTATCAGAACGCATTGAATCGAGCTGAAGCATTTGTTGTATGTGATGCTGATGCGGGGGGCGAATCACGTCAAATCTCCATTTACTTACTAACTGGTCAAAAGTAAAAACTCATCCATAGTGGCTTGACTTTTTGATATTTCGATTCGGTTCGAGGCGATTTGATTCTGTCTGGACACGATTCCAAACAATGAAACAATTTGGCAAAATTGAAAACTATTCGAAAAGCACATGTCCAGCCTTTATCATAAAATACTTTTAACAAGCCTTTCGGATCGGAGCCCTAGTATGTATTTGTTATTATAGGGCTGTGAAATGAGAGCAGGGAGCTTTTGCAAATTATTATTCGTTGTACTAAACTGTATGTACACGAAGGAAATTACGAAATGTCAGGGAAGAGCGGGTAGAGGATAAGTTATTGTTTTTGTCGAAGTTTGTTCTGCCTGCCTGCCTGCATTGCATGGTTCAGTTGGAGAGAGTGTGGATGAGATATTATGGAATGATGATGAATAGAACATTATATGACTAATAATTTCAGTGAGTCCAAACGTAGAGTTGAGGATAATAGAAATGAAGGATGATGATAGGAAAGAGGAGCAGGGCAGACAGAGCAGAGCAGAGCAGAAGCAACATTTAAGTGTCCTTCCACAATATTCCAAATATGTTGAGCTGTACCCGTCCGCGTCCGTCGTTGTCGTTCTAATGTACTAAACACTCCTACAGAGACATTTGAGTGGATTTTAGCTAAAGATATTGTACCATTATTGTGCGAGAGTAAGTAAAGTAAAGTGAGGAACCTTACGGGGAATCGTGTTTCCGAACACTCTGAGAAGATTATGATCATTTATTGTGGGCCCAAACATTGGCAGTAATTTATCTGAGTTATGGCTGATCGTGTCTCGATTAGAGGACTTGATGAAAGGGCCATAACATTTTAACAACGGAGAAGTCGCACTAGTCACTGTTTAGTAAGCGACACACGGTCATCTCTCTTTTGCCCCAGCATGGCATGGCACTCATTCGATTCTCCAATCCAATGTGATATAAAGGCTAGGAAAGTGTACACAAGTCCTCACCAAAGGTTCTCAAAAGAAGCAAAGGGACAAGGGATGTTTCATGCTTGACATCACACGTACGTAGGCAGGCAAAGGCGAAAAGAACATGACCCTTTTGATTCCATTACCAGCCTTTTTATTGCACTTTTATTTACAACGTGTTTTACGGAGGAGCCGAAGATATATATTTTCGATTTACGATAAGTGGTAGGCACAAAAGAAAAGATACTTGAGCAACTTAAAATTGAGCCCACCTTGTCCCTAGTCCCTACCATTTGAGTTTTCTTTCAGTTCAGCAACTTTACAAGTTGCGCAAGAAAACGTAATTCTAAAATATTTTTATTGGACTTCTTTTCTTCAAAAAAGTCCATATTTTTCAAAGGCACACTAATTTAACTTATATTACGTAATTTTCATTAAGGAGCACAACTCGGGTGTGTCCATCGGGACCCGTTTTAATTTAAATAATAATTTGAAAGGAGCAGCGGTCCGTTGTGTTAGGTTGAGACGGAAGTTCACCAGTTCAATTCACATCTGGCCCACACTTAAGTTGGCTTGTATATTGCCTCGCACGCGGTTATCATGACTGGATTAAATGTAATTCTGATGTTGGTAATTGGATTAAGTCGCTTGGCTCGTTAAAAGAGATCTGGGAAGCCACCCTTTTGTGTTGTGCCTCGTCTCTGTTCTGTGTGTGTATCTCCGAGGTAGTTCCATTAATTGCAGAGCTCTTCATTTGATCCGCATTGATAAGTCACTTAACTAACACAAGGCAAGGGCTTCCCACTCTTTCTCTCCTCCCTCCACAATTCACTTTTTATTTCTTTTTCATCTAAATGATCTTGTTTACTCTTCCTCCAATTGCATTGCCTTGCGTTGCATGGTTCTCCGAAGGACGAACGAACCTAGCTAAGGAGGGAGCGCTTACGCAACGCAATGTTAGCCAAGTCCTTTACTTTTACTCTACTTATTATTATTATTATCCTACCTAATCCTCACAATCGTGGGGTACGATCCAGGGCCAGGGTCTATTTATTTATTTATATCGATGTGGAATAACTTCTTATCTAAGAAATCGTAATCGTTTTCCTAGGCCAGGGCAGGGCTCAACATTTCCTGTGCATGCAATAAAACCAAGCTTTTCTGAACCATCCACTTCAAATTCAAAGGTGCTAATTAAGGTAGCCCTGCCACGGATCAGAGAATTGTTTTTGTTATGCTTTGCTTAGCATATTGTCTCTCATTATAATCTACTTAAGATGCCTCCGATTAGTTGACTGATGACTGGATCTTATCTAAAATTTGACTGCAATAGTCGTACATAGTAGTGTTGTACTGTAGTCGTAGGTCGCTTCACTTGTGTTGTTGGACATTGCACTTCACACTGAGATGACTTTATGACAAGTAATAAAACGGAATCATGCTTTTGCGTGTTCGCAGCAACTCTCGTCTTTCCCATCCATTGTTGCTTACTGTTGACTTTACTAGACTCAAGCAAGAATTTGCATGGACTCACACGGCGAAAAACTTACCCACCTACTTGACTTGAAGATTAAAAGATACGGAGAGGAGCCATTAAGTAAATTTTCAAGATTTAAGATTTGATGATTTTGATGATGGTTTGTAACGCAAGTAACTCTAAAGTAAAATGTTAACCGCTGCTGCTGTTCTTATCAAAGAAGATTTTTTCAAAGTTTTTGTCTCACACTGTGAACTGAACTTAAAAAGTTTTTCAAAGCCGATCTTCATTCGACTGACATCCTGTGAGAAAGAAGATTTTTAGATTCAAGGCAAGGGTGATTCATTTATTTGCATGCATGCGGTCTCCTTGCAACCGAGTAATTTTGCACAAATGCAAGGAGGGAGTTTGTCATAATATTATCTTGGTGGCGGTGGCGGTCCTTGGATTCGTTTGCAAAGGGGATTACTGAGTAGTTCACCCAAGTGATGGTAATCTTTTAGTTTACAACAATTTCCTGGGTTTTTGCATATATTTTATGGAGCAAATAAATATCTTTCCGAACATTTTTTTTTACATTTTTCCCTGTTGCAGTTTGTAATCAGAATTGCATGTGAATTGATTCAAGGCTGGACGCTGGTTTAGTATTCAGAGTTGAAGGTTGAATTTACCTTTTTATAGTTTCTGCAAATTATGGTATGATTCAGAGGGTTTACATCCCCTGTTGGAATTCTGTTTAGAGGAGTCCCGGGCAGAAGAAGATAGTCGACGTAGCCGCTGGGATGTCTTCTGTTGCACTAGAATGATGTTGGAAGTTTGGGAAGGGAAGTTTTATCAAGATTAGGAGAAGAGAGCACTTATTACAGTCATAGTTGAATATTAATCTCGGACTCGCAATGATTTTGAAGGTGATAAGGGAAAGCAAGGGTCTCTCTCACAAACCTTGGTAAAACTGTTAGCTCCACCAGAGTAAGTAGTCAGAGTAGTCGGTGTTGTCGTAGCCATCTTCAGTAGGAACCCAGCATCTTCATACATTCACTCCTATGTTCCATTTGAACTACTCCGATAAAAGTTTAATATTATATTATCATCATGAGAGGAGGAACTTTAGTGGAATCCGGACAGATAGGAACGGAGTGGCCAACTACTTCTGTATTTTCCAAACTCAAGTCAGCATATTCGAAATAGGCAATGGAAACCCACAACGTGGGAACGTAACATCCTAGTCTAGTTTTTTATATGACAATGACATCACTATGGGCGAATATTTTCAACAGAAAGATTTTAATGCGATTTTTCGGTATAAGCAGATTGTAAAAATATTTTTTTAATTATAATTTTTCGACCTCTCATTATTCCATTGGTTCAAATACTGACATTAGTATACAATTTCAATTTGGTAGTCTTCAGAAACGGCACCTCTCATTTCTCATAGGGTCACGGAATTGTCCTGTTTTCGTGGAGAGCTCGTTAAGAAAACATTAAATACATGAAAGATAGACTCAGAAAGGAGTTACGCGTGTGACAATTATAAATTCCTTAGGTTTTTTAACAGTTTGAAATCCAATTTCATTCTTTTTTTAGTTGGATTGGATTGCATGTTTGCAGCAATGAAATGAACAGAAATTGCGAAAGGGTTAGGTGTTAACATTAAGTATGATTTGCATTAAAGATAGTTTTTGTTTGAGAGCTGCAAGTGCTGGTGCTCTTGCTAAGCCGTTGCTTGTGAGTGACTCCCCTTCCCCCCACCCACCCGGCGTTAATGTTTATTACTAAATTACTCGGACCCCGCGACTTGCCGCCCTCGAAGTGAAGTTGGTTGGTGGCATATCTTCATAAATTAAAATCGGTTGAAGAATCAGAATTTCAAACGATACCGTTGCTGGAGAGAGAGAGAGACAAAGGGTCGCACTCCCACCTGCACCCAATTATGCCGTCGCTCTTTACATATCTTATTCAAAAGCAGTCAAAAGTGGGCCCGACGATGGACATTAATACTTCTTCGCGATTTTAGGCGATAGCAAACGATTGTGTGGCAAAGGATACTTCCTAGGACAAATATGACAAGCCTTTCTCTCGCACGATTGTACTCGCCACCTGGAACTAAATTCGCAATATCTTTATCTTACACAGTCGATCGGCATATGGTCAAATCCCTGAGTTAGGAATCCTGCAAGTTTTCTGGACTTTTCGGTAGCACTACAAAATAGGCGGAAATGAAGCAGGTGGCTTTGATAAAAATGTTATCTAAAATTACAAAATATCTTTAAAATACAAGTGGCTTTCACCATTGCACCTAATCTGATTGTTTTCTCGAACAGGCCCATACATTAAACGTACAATGCGAACCCAAGCTAAAATATAGTAAAACCATTAGCTAAGATCCACAAAGAAAAGTTGAGAGGATGGAAAGACTAAGGAAAGGAAAGAAAAAAAGGGGGATAGACACTGCAAACACAAAGAAGTTTATTTTTTGGAGACTGATGGGTTCTCATATTTTTTGACAGACGAGGTGGGACAGTTGAGTGAGGAAAGAATTTTTGGAGTGTAATAAATTGTTGGCAGCCCGTGAGACTTGCCATGAAAGACACTATCAGCCACACATTCGACTCTATTGAAAGACTTATCTGAGTGAACAGATTGAATATATTTCATATGATGTTTGGGAAAAAATCAAAAGTTCTTATCATCAGGATGGCAGGCTTTCTGCCAGTGTTTTCTCTCTCTTCTTCTTTTCCCTCAGAGAAAGCAGGAGAGGAAGAAAAAGTGTCTTGGATGAAAAATCTGCGAGCAATCGAGTGTGGTTATCAATGGCAAACACCAAACATAAATTTCATGTACTTTCTTGTACCACATTTTCTATTAGATCCTCACCAATGCACATACTACTTTCTTGGCTTGGCTTGGCCAACCACTACTCTTCCAAAAAAACATGATGATGTATCTTGGGCCAAAGAATTCACAATGTAAAGCGACATCATCACACATAACTGGGTGCATTCTAGCTCAAAATATTATGCTGATGGTTGGTTAGTGGATTTTTTTCTAGAAGGAAGTGTTCATCATTTTTTCTTGCACTCGATGAGACAAATGCAATACGTATCTATCTATTCTAGCAAAATTGTTTTGTTTTCTTGTTTGGATCTATGCAACGGTAAAAGTATGCTAATATTGCGGTAGGTTGTCCATTTATACATGCAATTACGCCTCATGAATTGTGGTTGGGGTGCTCCTGCTACATTTGCTATTGAACTTTTGCACTAGAATTATATTTTAATAACTTTTTTTTTGTTCACGAGTTTGTCTCATGCTTCAAATGTGCATGATTTTCAACTATTGTGCCCATGAAAAGTGAAGGTTAAGGCCAAGAAGTGAATGCTCTGAATTTACGAATGTTTAGGCTAGGTGTAGGCTACATTTTGAAAATTTCATCTGCAAAAGTTGTTTTGACATTTTGTGCGATTTTTTTTATCGGATCATGCCAAAGTTGCATAACAGTAATAAAAACATAGCAGATCCATGATTCATCTGAAACTTACAAGTTTAGCAAAATCTAAAATTCCGTCATGAAAAAAAATTGAGTATTCAATTCAAACCTCAATGTCAAATTTGCATAGTACTTAATACATTTCCATTCCACATTTAAATTAAGTCTACAGTCTGCATTATGCTAAGTACTGTACTAAATTTAGAACGACGCGACGCTTTCTCAGATTGGTCACTTCCAACAATTGCGAAAGAGAATGTGTGCTCTCCTAAAAATATTCATATTTCATTCATAGGTTTTAATGGACTGCAATTGCAGTCAATACTCACTAAAAATACACATTGCACGCTAGCATTAATAAGATTTGGGGAAACATGAATTGGTACTAAAGTACTAAAGGATTAAGGACACTTCTCGCCTTCCACTTTAAATGATTGTAAACTTTTCAGAAGTCTGGACAAAATTTTACCCGACTACTGCTAGTCGGCGATTAAAGTAGCGTGTCTGTGTACGAATTTAACGTAAATGGAGTGAATTAACATTGCATATCACCGTTTCATTTTACTTGAGTCTCATTTAAGACTCAAGTGATACTTGGAACAACACATTCTATTATGGTGTTGTAAACTTTACTTAAAAGTCAGATAATCCAATCATACAATATGGATGAATAGTTTGTTGTTAATGTTTCATCTTGCCAAAGAGCTTACATTTTTTTGGCAGACCAGTCAGTCAGTCAGTATGTTTGTCTATTCTACTAGACCATCGCATTGTCAAAGTGTTAAGTTTTATTATCATGGAGAAGTACGTAGAGTGAATTTATTGTTAGCTGAACGACCCTGTTCTGTTTTGATGCTCTCATGCCTTTCTTGGTTAGTCTTGTCCGTTTAGATTATGGATCCCGTGGATGGGAATGAATAAAATAATATTTGAGATAATACAAACAGGATATTATGCCAGCATGAGCTAGCAACGATTTTCTCCTATCAAGTTGGCAAAGCTTCGCTTTTTTACTTGCTTGCTTGCTTGAAAGTGAGCAATGTCACATTTTGAGTTCTTGATTTTACAAATTCAATTGCAAAATATATTCATAAAGACCTAAGCGAAAAGTAAGCGAAATCGAAATGAACCCTCTGGGTGCGCCACAAGAATTTTCCATACATAGGATGAAGTGCACTCAAGTTGGTGAATCTTATATTTGTGATAAGTTGAGGAAATATTTGATGATAGGTCTCCTGTGAATTATCTGGACTAAGCGGTTGATTCGGATAAAGACAGGAAGAAGGAGGCTTGATAAGGAAACTCATTCCAACGCACTACACTAACACTCCAATCCTATTCCTTGGCATTAATACATATTATGTTTTTATTTATTATAATATATTATAAAAAAATCAGTTATCTTCTTGGGTCATTGTTATTGCTATTGCTTACTGCTGAGCACTTGTTTATGTAATTCCCCAACCAGTAACTTTCATTATCTGAAAGTCACTTTTCCCTTCCGCTATTCTCAGAAACGCTCAATGAGTTTTAGTACAAGTTTCCTCGCAGTAGACGATATATAGATTTCCGATTTTTGCTTTGCTGATAAATTCAAATGGAAAAACAATGCTGAGTAAGTGAAGATGGCTTTTTCAAACCTAAGATCATGTTAGCTAACTTTGTGGTATAACTTATCTTGGGCTAATATCTAAGCAGGACGGATGTCTGAAATCTGTTGTGTCTGGTTCAAAAAAGATTTTGAAGCTGGCAAGTTGATGCAATTTTAAAAATTGTCCAATGAAAATGCTTAATAATTTGAGTCAATAATTTGTCAAGTGACCCGAACCACTTTTACTGATCAAACGATATCATTTGAAAAGCGTCTTTGGTTTTTGTCCTTTGGTAGTCCAAACTGGGATGGACTTGTTTAATCTATAGGATTAGATTAGAAGCTAGGAATGTGAAGCGTTAAAATCATAGTCTTTCTTGAATTAATATTACGTATGTACCGTGTTCATCTCATCTTAGGCGTACCTTACCGCCATTCTCGTTGCATTGATTAATAAAATATCCTGTTGCTTGAATTTAATGAATCTGGGGCCAAAAACCTCGAAGAGATGGGAAAACATTGCAATGGCAGACTCTTGCTTGGTTCGTGTATGGAAGGATGGATAAAAAAATCTGACAGTTTGGTTAAGCTCTGGATTGGAAGGATGAGCAAACATCACATAATATCTCTGCTGTGGTGCATTATCAGTTGACAAGTTTCCACTGCTTTGACTTTTTCCATTTTATCATCATCTTCCAACTCTGTGGGAGGATAAAATAAAATAAAATATCTGGGGCTGGGGCTACTCTGCTCTGTTCTGATATGAACAATGCTCAAGCCGAAACGTTGACCATATTCCATCATGTAATATAAAAGAGAGAAGAGCACCGACCGACCGACCGTTCCAAAGATACGGTCTCACAAAAGTCACAACTAACATTCAAGAGTTCATCGATCAGTTTTTTTCTATCTTTTTTTTCTCTATCCATCCACAGTCTGATATTTGTTTATATGTAATATAATATCTGGGTTACTTATCTTTATCTTCTATCTCGGGTTGAAAAAGTATTGGGAATCATATTTATGATAAGTGTCCATGTGCATGCACTCTAGCCTGTCTCCACGTCCGTCCCAAGGTAACTGAACAAATACTTAAGCAGTGGACGTGGAATTAAGAGCTCTCCCCACATCAAAAATCCTTATCTATTTGCCTGTTTGGAAGAAATATGATAAGACTTTGGACCTGCACGTACCTTATTCGTCCGGTTATCAAAATCAGTCTGGGAATTGAAACACCTGCTCATTTTTAAATAAAGTGTTTTTTTTTGTGGAAATCTATGCGGATTGATGAGTGAATTAGTGAAGTCGAGCCCAAATTAAATTTATTAGGATCACCTGATTGCAATTGCGATTGCATCAGAAATTTTAAATGAAATTATGAATGAACTTTCTGTAAATTAATAGAAGCTAAATATAGGTTTTGCATCATAATAATGTAAAGATTTTTGCTACCAGCCCTATGATAGATTGGTTGGTGGACTTATTTGGATCCAAAGCAGTAATGACTTTCATCATTTACTTATCGTTTTCGAGATGATTATAATAATCTTTCTAGCTAATTAATTGTAGTAGTGTAATGAGTACCATCGCCTTGGACTTGAGAGTGAACCAATGACTCACAGTTCGAGATGGATCTTTTTAACTTGGACTTCAGGCAAATGGATTTTTTTGTTTTACACCGATTTTCCTACCAGAAAGTACAGATAGACTGTGGAAATTGTATGTGCTTGATTGTAAAATTGATAGAGGAATTTCCAGAAATTGAGAGATATGATACAACTTGATTAGTATGCAAGGCAAGTAAGCGACTCTGTGATGTGATAGTGTTAGATTTTGATTTGAGAAGTTCAGTGAATCTGTGACGAAACGGACTTGTAGTTTTGTAGTACTCTTAAATTTGGTGCCTAGCATAGCACTCAACCAGTAATTTTGAGCAGATATGAAGTTTGGATTTTTAAGTGGTGTGTTCACACTGGGCTATAAGTACTTGTGATGCTAATGTAATTTAAATGTGGGGGTGTATGCCTGGGTACATGTTCGTTTTATTTCTACGAAAAGGAAAGAACGTGTTACATTATTGCATGGTTTGAATTATCAGTGAAAGATCGGGACAGGTTCGTTTTTGTTCCTAACATTGAAGGAAAAGCACAGGAGGTGAAGACAATTATTATCGAAATCAAACTGTTACTTTTCTTGCTGGTTTGGCTGACCTTATAGACACTTTCCACCAGTTCATTACTAGCGTTGTTAGAAGTACTCATTCTGGAAAATCTCTTGGCATCACGTTAGGTGAGATTTTTGATGCCGATGAAACATCAAGTGTTCGTCATTGTTGTTTGAGTGTGAGGTTCCATTATGGAAAACCTGTTTTTCCTTAGATATTATTCAAGCAAGCATCCAGTGAGTACTTGCACACACACAACTACATAAGAAAACAATATTTTATCAGCTAGCGATCTCTGTGCCATCAAGCTAGCTAAGCCTTTACCCGAATCTGCGTCTGCACACTTGACTTTGCATTGTAGCAGCAGCAAAGCACTTGTCCAATAATGATGGCAGGCAGGCTAGGCAAATACAGCTATGCATGTACGCGAAAGACATGCAAGCAGAGTTTAATGTGAAAGATAACGAAATTAGATGGTACTTGAAAAAAAAATACTTAATGCTTTTCGATCGAGAAAGAAAGATGCTAAGGAAGAAAAACACCTTTTGTCTGATTTGAATCAAATAACCACCTCATTTTTGACTTTGGGTGTGTGATGAGCACCAATGCAACTCAAAAATCTTCTTTAGTTATGGGCGAGAATGCTTTTTGAAAGACAAAAAAAATCTTACTATTTTTTCTCTGCTGAGACTGAGAACCGGCTGAGCCAAACTCATTTGTTCCTCCAACTTGTCCGTAAACTTTTAAAATAACATTCACATTCAGTAAAGAAAAAAAAATTAAAACACGTCTGGTCAGGTGAATTGAACTTCACACATAATCTCTAATCTGATACCTGAGGTTAAGTTTGAATTAGTACTTTATAGCTGTTCCATACATTAAGTTGCACTTGTTTTGATTAACGAGATGTAATATGATGCTTGCTGATCGTGGATTGCAGTTTTTGTATGCTACAAAGGAAGTTTATTGTTTGTAAGTAAGAATTTAAGGCCATTAAAGTTTGTAAAAGAGCAAATTTAATTATCCTTTAGATTTTATTTTGTCTCAACTTAACGAATCCTTCCTTCACTCACTCAGCTTTTAATGCCCTAGTCTTTATCAGCTCTGCTAATTTTCACCTTATTAGTCAAGATACTTTACTTGTTCTTGTTCTCCTCCTTGGAGTGCGGATGGGAACCTTATCTTTGCACAATCGGTGGACGGAGGTAATTCGTCGTAATTCAGATGTTACGCGTAACGCGTTAAAGATTCCATGTAAATGTTTTCATCATCGAGCTCTGCTTCAAAAGTTAACGTATTTTTCATTACTATCTGGGTTTATTCATCGAATCGGATTGCAGATTGTAATGCTAGCAGCTTCGCTAGAGTGGTCAAACTTTTGCTATTCTTACAATTCATTCGGACCTATTGATATTGCATTAGGATAGGAATTATTTGCACATTCAGATCGGTTGCCTACCGATGCCATCCCGATTATATTTTGTTTTTCTATTCTGCAAGGAATCCAGGCTGCCGTCAATTCTAATTTTCCACTAGGAAATGCACATATTTTTTATAGAATTTGCAAGTGTAAAATGAAAATAATATTATTCGTCAAAACCGGTTGACCACTGCCTCAAGCCACCTGTCAGTGCAGATGTTTGCCGTCAGCCCAGCTTCAAACACAGCAATTTCAATTTAGATATTCTTGGCGGAAAATTGTGGAGAAAGCAGTACGGCGTAGTATGGGGGTTCAGCTAGCCAGCAAATGAAGCGTTGGTTTGATTGAGCTCAGTTTTCCAGAATTGAGAATCTTCTCACCCGCGTTTTAATATCTTCTATGTATATGTAATCCCGGTTGACAAAGTTGAGAATATGAGAGCCTGCATGTGATCAAAATAACATAACATGTTAGTAGTAGTCGCATGATTTATTACGCCCAAGTTAAATTGGATTGAGAAAATCTGATGCTTGGGATTTGGATTGATGAAAACTAATGAAGCTTTGGGCTCTCATTTGCATATCATTACACTCCACACTCTGTACGTTATTTGTGTTTTGTCTTGGATTCTCGTGCCCTGCCCTTGTGTAAACGTAAAATGACAGCACATTAGAAATTCGTGGGAGGTCGCTTGAGCTCCGTTAGAAAAGGAGATAGAAATAAGTTTTCCATTTAGTCTCAGCAAACAAAACACCCTGGGCCAGAGCTTAGCATTGCACTGCACTGCATTTCATTACATTAGCCTTTCCCCTTTCCTTGTCGTCGTCTCGTGTCATTGTCACGTCAATTGAGAGTGAGGGGTAAAATTGTCCGGAAAAGCTGTGTTGCTCCTAGCTCTCCCTCCCGCGTCCCAAAGTCAGAATTTTGAAGAAATATTTATATATTAGGACACTTATTACACAGCGTATTACAAGAACTACAAATATAAGGGCAATAGGTTGATTTGAAACTCAGCTCTGTCTGAGTATGAAAGTGTGAGAATGAAAGCGACGGGGTAAAGAGTAAGTTTGGGATCTGTAGAAAGCGACAGTCAGAGACAAGCAATTTCCCTCATGGAATCAACGTAGTGGAAGCGTGGATTGGAGCAAAAGCGTTCGTTCCTCTGACAGTTGACAAACAAGTCATATTGAGGATAATAGGATCATCGGAGGATTCAGGACATAGCTCCAAACCATTAGACGACTAGCTCAAGCTCAAATTCAACTCAACTCCATTCCATGACGACTAACTTTGACTTGATCTTCTTCTCTCTTGTTTCTTTTTTTACCCGCCCGACTCTAGACTGACAAGACTGACTTGCTTACTTTCACCTTCAGTCATTCATGCGACAAGGAGGAGAAAGTAATAGCTACAATATATGAGTCAACAATCCCAATTTCCCAATCCCCAACGAGATTTATGTCACGTCTTAAATCGAAATCGTGTGAGGCGAAAATTCGTGTCGTATGCCGTGCTCCCGTCCCGGGTATTCTGTTAATTGCAAAGTTGCAGGAAACTATACATAAGTCAGCGATTTAAATGCTTGGATTAAATTATGCACGTGAAGGTTTGTGTTTTGTGTGCGCGATTTTGTGATAAAGTCAAGAGTCGAGCAGCCAGAGAGTGGAGAGGTTTAATTAGATGATTAATTTCTTAGGTTGGTCCTTGCGTATGCTTTTCGCTATTTGTTCGATGAGAATTTAGAAACCAGGAAATGTTGAGTTTCTTGTTAAAGCTCCAATTCCACATTCGCCTAAATGGCAAATCCCCCACATGGTATTTCTCACAGATAAGAGTTCAAGAAGTCAGAGTCGGACCAGATACTGATTTTTGAGTTTTGGATTGCACAGCTACATGTTTACTTTATTTCAAGTAGCAGAATTATAAACATTTTAGCAAAAGTGATTCCGGATTTTATCTAAATTACTTGAGAGCAAACGGCTGGTCTGGTCTCCTCTTATTGATTACTTCCGCTCCCCAAATTAAGGAAACGAAAAAATGCTGATCTTCGATGTTGTGATCAATTGGTTCTGGAGAAAAAAATTCTTGAGAGTTGAGCAGATTCGAATTTTCATTTTTGGGTTAGGCTGATTCTGAAGTGTAATTTTGAACGGGTACATATGAGCTATATACTAAATTCTGTCTTTGGATAAAGTGTGGCTTTGGCTGCACAAACTGAGGTAAGTATTTTGGCATGGGCGCCGATTAGAATGCTTGATAAATGCCAGACTCTCAAGCAAATGGCTATTTCTTTATCAGGTTGAACTGATAAAAAAGCTCAAGAGTAGCAGGAGTAGTACTGCAGCAATGCAATGTTAGACTCACAAGTGCCACCAGTAGTAGTGTTAGAAGGCTTTACACTTCTGCGAGAAAAAAATATAATCAGAGACAGAAAATACATTTATAAGCAAAAAGGGGTGTTTCACGGGTTTGCCGGTTCTGCTTGAGCGTTCTTTACATATTCCCAGATATTTATCATACCTTCAACCCTCTCCAAAACCAAATGCAAAAATAAAATCAAGTTGGGCGAACTTAGTTCTACTCAACTACTACTACTACGTACTACGACTACTGGGCTACCCCTAAAACATTGCGTTGGATTGTTGGATAGGAAGAAAGCTATTTATTTCGTCTGAAACTTGAGTCATGTTTTCTGTATTTTCTAATCCTTCACTGAAAACCGAATCGAAGCACCCAAGCACCGCACCAGTTGAAAACGGTTTGCCACGCCATGACAAGGTTTTCACTCACAAGTACTATTACATACGATTTCTGCATTATTACTGCTGCTTGCTGGCATGGCCATTTCATGTGGAGTGTCTCATGCAATCGAATCGAATGTTCAACTTTGGGTACAGCACATATGCATGCATAATTGAAAATTGACTCTTTGCAAGGCAACTGACATGTTTCGGGGGGAATTGTCATTGACAGTTTAAATTCGGGGCGTAAAACATTTCGCTCCGTTCCCGGATATTTGCAGGGACGGATGGATGGATCGGATTGATTCAACTTTCCCGAATAGGAAATTGTTTCGTATCTCTTCTTCTAGAATTTCAAATGAATTCATTTTCAGTTCAATAATGAATGAAAGAATTGATTTTTTAATTGTATGGTTGAGACGTCATGTACAAAAATTTAATGATTGGACAATCGTCATATGTGGACGTTTTAAAACTAGTATCGGTTAAATTAAACATTACTTGGAGTACAAGTACAGCTTTGTAATTAAGTAATTATGAGGAGTCTTTGGCCCTAGTCGCAATTGCAAAGAGCGATTTTCCATGCTGTGCTATGTAGTTTGCTGCTTCACTCCTTCCTATGCATATTTTACAAGTTCAGCCCTCATCTGTGCACATACTTGCATTTATCTCTCAGCAAGAGTGCTAGAATAGGAGCAATGTATTGTACAGCGTATACTCAAAAACACAACCGGGGAATTAAACCCGCGGTTTTATCGGCTATCAACATCTCCGAGTTCTAGAAATGCGCCACGTAGCTTAGCGACGTTCGCATGTGATGCAAGATTAGGATCCTAGCCTTCCTATCATTCACCGAGTTTTCCCAGTTGCCCTCGGGTTTGATCAATCTAGTTTCTAGTAACAGTCAGTCATTTTGTGGAATGAAAGTTTGAGTTGCCGATTAGAGCTCATTTTCCCTTTGGACTGACGAATCTATCATTTCATGTGGAAACAAAGCCGACTGGTTATTCTAATGAATCACAATTAATATTTTTGACACATTAAATATTAGTTTTGCAGTTTAGTAAGTCTAATTTAACGAGTTGTGGTTTTATTTACGTATTTGCTTACTCCGCAAATACTTGAAATTATACCGATTACCCTGATACTTAATTGCACTCATCACTTCATTAGATACCACTTAATGCACACGGAGATTATCCCACGCCGATAATTAACCTCCACGTTAGGCACTTTACGTACAGTGCACAAATTTTGTGCTTCTATCTTCATTGCGTTTGCCAATCAAACTGGGATTGACCTTTGTCGTAGTCGCAGGCGAACGTGAGTCCAATTTGGTGTCCCGTGACCGCATGACTGAAAACGTGAACACCTTAAAACCATGAGTAGATTCCGAAAAGTAGACTCTGCTGTATTGAAACATTGAAATATGTTTAAGCCGCAGAATTCTTCCGGGCACAATAAATTCGGTCTTGGCGGATGAAGACAGTTTCTGACTCGGCTTAATAAAAGCCAAGATCATAATACTACATATGGCAGCTAAGCTAGACTGTGCTATTTTGATAAGATTTTAGAGAAGCCACAGGCAAATTGCGGCCCGACCAGCCATTGCTTGCCAGATATATCTGACGCCCAAATAGATATTCTTTCATTTCGCTTCGTCCTGATTCAGTCAGTCAACAAGCAATCGCCGCAGTCATCGGTGAAAAGGGTTTGGTTGGATAAGGACCATTACATCAAACTTCTGGAAGGAAATGATACAGAACACAGATAATGCGTAATCTAATGCTGCTACATTTCATTGTGCCTGTGTTCCAGAGTATTCCTCTCAAAACCCTGGTTTGGCCAGAAAAGATAAAAGTATCTCTAAAGTCTTACATGTGCTAGGAAGCTTGGAAAGTTCCATATTCAATGCATCATGAGGAAAAGGATGCATCCCGCTCGAATCTCCTAACTTTTATCTTTCCCAGATCCGGGCAACTGATAAAATCACTTCACTGCTGACTGAACGGCACTATTGAGAGCTCCGGGCTGGCGGGCTTGTGATGGGTTCGCTAAGGACAGAGGTTGCCTTGTCTATTTTGCTCCTATGACTATGACCTGACTGACTGACTGGTATTATTTTGGTTCGTCTCTTTACGTTAGCCCTCAAGCCTCCTCGAATCCTCTTCTTTTCAATTCAATTTATCTCTCTGCCTTCCAAACACATCGTCAATCTTTGGAGCTGATCGACAATGAGTGAACGGAATGAACAGCATCCATTAAGAATGAATACCTAGGCGAAGGTCTTTACGTAACTTTTCACTGATATCTATCCTCCACCAGAAGCACCAGAACTTCCAACAATCTGGTTTTTCGGGGATTCCATACCGCCTTCCCCATCCTTATGGTTGGAATTTTGATGGATCACCCAAGTTCATCGCGAAATGTAGATGAATGGATGGTGCCTTTATCGCGAAGGAGGTAAACAACAACGTCAAAGTAGGACAATCGAGTTTCAGAGAACACATTGAAGAATCGTTGGTAACCCAGTAAAAGGCATGCGTGGGGTTTTTGTCAGATATATTTCCGGGAAGGAAATTACATAAGTAAATATTTTTGGGTCATTTATTAGTTTTACCCGGGCTCCGGGCAAACTGTTCTCTTCTGCGCTATGCCTGCTGAGTCGCCAAATGATATTGTTTCCTGAGAGGAAGTGTGTTAGAAGTGCGGAAGCTCAGGTCGGCTCCAAGTCCACGGGAGGTACATTATTTGCATTCGCATATAATGCCCTGCCCTGGTCTGGTCTGGCACTTGATTTCTTTCTAGTCAAGCTCTTTTTTGAATAGAAAGTCCTCAATGTTATTTATTTACGGAAAATATACAAGGGTATGCATGCCCGGTACTTGGCTAAAGCCAAGGCTTAGGAGGGTGAGTGAATTGACTGATTGAATTCAAAAGTGGTAGGGTTAACGGTTAGGGATTGAGGAAGTGAGCAATAGAAGTTGACATGGAACTACTACTAGGACTACAACAAGTCCACTTCTTCCCTTAAGCCTTCTTGAAAAGTTTTTGTAAACTTATACACCAACACCACCTAACCCCAACGAACCCCATAAGTGAGTGATAGAGTGGTAATGCAATGCATGAAAGTGTGAGGATCGAGGAAAAATGTATGTGTTTATCCATGCAACCCTTGAAGGAAGTAATCTTCGCAAAGAATCCAGAAAAAAGTCAGTTTCAGCAACGAGAAGGCTTTTTTATCTTCAACTTCCATCCTCAAAGAAGGAAGAAAAAAAAGTCATACGATCGAATATAATGATAAGGAAAAGGAGAATGGATTGTATCGTGTCGTATTCTCAAAGTGTTGCTTGCTCCGTTATATCCTTCAGATTTTGACTCTCCGACTTCTAAAGAAAAAGAATCCTAAATCCCATCTACGTTATGTTTTTGTGTAGGTCGAAAGTGTGGAGCGAGCGAGTGAGTGAATCAATTCAATTCAATTGATTCCATATGCATGTATGCACATCTAATTACTAACCTACTCCGTTTCAAAACTGTTGAGCATTGCGGAATGCTCCTGTATTTCTATTCAAGGAATTCACCTTCTATTTATTCATGCAATCATAGCTTCATAGCAATCCTGTATTAAATTTTCAAATGTTTTCATTTCTTCAAATTCACCTGGTACTTTTCTGCGCATCTTGAATGTTTTGCCATGAAGCTCTGTACCTACATACGGTCGAAAGATTGCTCTCTGCTACATCTACAAAGAAGTCAGGGTTATTATTTTGCACACATGGCGATAATTATGTAAAAAACAGTGTTGAGAGTGGACACGTTTTTGAGTTGTTGCAAAACTTCAGAGCAAAATTGACATTTAGATCGCCTTGCCTCGTGGAATGAATTGAAGAATAATTTAGATTAGTCAGGATTAAGCATTACGAATTCTGATTCTGTTTGCTTATTACGATGTGTCCGGTTCAAATTTGAGTTCATTCAGCATTCAGTTCCTCAGAACCCGCTGACAATAGGCAATCAACCAGATCAAATAATCTATTTTTAGGGCAAAGGATTTCAAACTTCCTGGTAAATTGTGTCGCTATTGATATTCTGGTTGAATACAATTAGTCCACATTTCTAGAATCTATGTTTTATGCATTTGATTTTTTTTTCAATAGACTGCTCGAGATGTGTTCTTATCTTTCCTATTGCTCGTATTGTCGTCCTTGAGTAGATTTAATTGATATTCAGCCTCTACTGCGTCTAAACTTGGGCAATGTAGATCAATATTAGTTTCAGAACTTTCGTAAGGGATCGTATCGTAACTATTCCAATGAATTCAACTTGGCCCACAATAAGCGTAATTTTAAGAAACGAATTCCGAAAAACAGATTAAGATTTTTTTAAGTGAGTTTATGTTAGTTTAGTGTTCTAACTGAATTTGTTTAGATTGTCAGAAAGCCTTGCTCATTTTTAGTATTATGGCCAAAACCATTAATGGGCCTTGAGATTTTTCACAGGATTTTGAAAGAGTTGGTTTATGCATTCATGTAATGTAGTAAAGTGTTCTCTTTACTCTAGAGAAGGGCAAGCTCTAAAGGTAATCTTACTAATTATCAGAAATGTGGAGAGAGTAATGTGTTCTTACCTTTTTATCTAAGGAACGTCTTAAAAAAGAGAAGACGAAATGTATAAGGAGAGATGATGGAGCCTTTTTAATGGACAATTTATATTCCTTGAGAGTTCTTTTTTTGGTTGTGAGATGCTGGAGAAGGCGAAAGTTATTCAGTGTCTGTCCCTATCAACGTCTCATCTTAACTGTGTCTTCATGAATTGTTTGATAAATTTCATAGTGAATTTCTACTCTCTACTACTTCCAACATTTCTTTTACTTCTTTGACATTTCCATTCCTTCCTTCCTGCTCCCTACTACTACTTTTCATTGAACCACTAGGCCAAAAAAAAATAACTCACTTACATATATAAATACATAATATTTTCCAACTTCTTCCAAAACCCTGGAAGATATAAGGAAGGGATGGGAAGAAAAGCAGAAAAAATTAGACACCCTCCCCTGATAAAATGCTGACTCTTTCTGACAAATGGAGTGTGTAAATATTTGGCTGACTTCTTCCTTTCATTTGTTGCATTGCAACCGTGCTTTGAGACCTACCTTTTATAAATGAGTCTTTCATTTTTGTCGGATGAACTCATCTTCATCTCAACTCCTGATAACCAAGCCAGAACTCGGGCATGCAAGAAGAGATAAAAGAACCAAGTAGGACAGGTCAATCAATTTACTTTTTTGTCCATCAAGTCCACATAATAGACAATGTGGCATTTGATTTCTCTCTTTGCAGATATTTTGTCGAAAAGAATACAAGATCAAAAAAATCTTCTTTGAATATTGCGTTATGTGTGTATCTAATTTCAAGTAAACTAAAATGCATGAAACGTTTTCTCCTTCACTTTCACCATTGAGAGCATCATATCTTGCAGGGCAACTTTTTTTTACCCCGTTTCGCATTATGACTGCGAGAGTTGTTTGTTGTGCTTCCAAAGTACTTTGCGGAGTACTACTTTATAGGCGGAAGGCAGAAGAACAGAGATGACAAAAGCCCGAATTGGAACGGATTGCTTTGCTACTTAGCTCTTCCCTTACATTATTATTGTGGAATGTAAGAATACGTTTATAATGTTGGGCTGTAGAATTGAGCAGAGCCTCAAAAGCACCCCCGAGAATGACGGAGGAAGCCCAGGGTGTCAGTTTCCTCAGGATAGGAAAATCCCTATCATTTTTCTACACCACTGACTTGAGCCCGATATAGACTTGCCAAAAAAAAAGTTTCCGTACAAAACTTTTTTTTTGTCATGCAGTGTTACCGTACCTGAAGTCCTTTCTCCATCCCCCATCCCATCTAAGTTGATAAAAATGAAAATAGGGAGTCTTTTTTCTTGGCATTTTACATCAAGACTTGCGTGTGTTGAGAGATACGTCATTCATCCCAGGGAGCTTAAGGAAATTGCCATACCTTATTAGTAAATGACATTCGGAAGTTTGAAAAAAGTTTCACGTCCACCAATGAAATGAGTTATGCAAGGATGTACTTACGATATGAAATACTGCGGATCGTACAACCAGTCTGAGTCTGCCAACCAACCTCAATGCTTAAGGTGTGCAAGTTGATGCGAGTTCTTCCGATTTTTAAAGATTAAGATATGAAAGTAGTTTGAAAGCGGAGGCTTGGGCTTGCCAAGAGTTTCATTTCTCTGGAGATTTTGTATAGGAAGTAATTTATGGTAATTTTACTTTAAAACTCAAACTGGAGAATTTTTAGACTCGCGGTTGTATTATCAGAATACTGTAAAATTGTCTACTAATTTGTGATTCTGATTGATGGATGGGTGTAAGTGTAAATCGAGGAGAATCCATGAATGTGATTTACAGTGGAGGAGTATATCAAAGGCGGACGGAGCCGTATTTGTTTTCACTACAATTTCCAAGTACAGCTATCATTGAGAGCGACGAACAGTGGATTGTTTTTTGTAAAGTTTGGCATTCCTAACCGCTCTACAATCGTGATATCTGGGCTTCCAGATACCACGACTTCATTTGGTTGCGGATACACCAAGTATTTGCATGAATTAATGGCGCCAATGAATGAACTGATAAATGAGAGACCTGAGTTTAGGTGATGATGAAGAAAGATATCTTTGGCCAGATCAATGGGAGACAGACGAGGAGAGGGGTTCATCGATATTGTCTTTTCATGAGAGCAGAGTAGAATGAGTTTGATGCTGTGTTTGGAGCATTGTATTTGAGCCGAAGATATGTACCACCCGCCAAGAACGATTGTGGGAGAAACAATGGAATGGAAGGTGGATGACGAGGTGGAGAGAATCCTAGCCCTGGCTAAAGAATTGAAAAGTTTTGTTCTGCCCGGGTGATATTGTTCGAGATAGGATCAATAGCCCGAGTTTATGTTTTGGCTCAGCCAACAATATAATGATGGCCCTGATGATATTTTAACAATATTAGATTCTAGTTAGGTGGACGCGAGCATGGGGTCTCTCACTCAATATGCCACCATTACCATTCATCCATTCACACACACTATAGACTCTTTTTCTTATCACGGACCGCCAAGCCTGGTGGTAGACCCTCTCTGTCACACATTGATATCCACTCTATTGACACGGACGTCTTATGAAAAATGTACTAAGAGAATACATAAAAGTAGAAGTAGTCACCTCAGGGATTACAAAACCAATGTGCACTGTAAACCGAGATAAATTTGGTTGAGAGAAATATCTTACCTAAGCACACCTTCTACTACTACGTAACTTTCACCAAGTGAAAGTCTCCAATCTTAGGCAATTTGGTCGGTGGTGAAAAGAAAAAAGGCGAAGGGTCTAAAATGGTTATAATCTACTCTTGGGGTTGTGCAGTGGTTGTTCAAAATATTGGTGCTAAGCTTATAGCCTTCTGACAATATACCATATTACAATTGCGGAGTTAGGAGTCCTTGCCTCGCTGCTCAAACTGAAATGACTTTCTCCCAAAGCATTACCTTCTCATGTATGTGGGCTCCACATTTGGTGATAAGCTGCTCTCTATCCATCCACAAGGGTTGGTTTTTGGATTTTGATACAAAACATTGTGGCGATGATATTGAAAAGTTTTTGAACGCCCAGATGGACACTTAGAACGAAGATTTATTCATGATGGTGGAAAATTTTGAACATGACGAACTTATTACCAGTCTGCTGCACAGCTTTCTGATAAGTTGGTGTGGCGTGCTGAAAATTAAAATTAGAATTGCTAAATAAAAATACAGTCAAGCAGAAAATTACAACAATAAAAAAAGGCAATGTCATGCATATTGCGTAGATTGCACAGAATTTGCTTACCACCATAAATTAAGAGATATGTGCATGTTACAGGAATTTTTAGACTGAGAATATGTTGTACCGTGTACTTGCGGTGAATTTGCAGAGATATGATCTAGGTTGTCTGTATGAGTAATAATATGCATGAGACACCTCTGTGTGACTCGACATTTTAAGATTACGAGATGAGATACGGATTTGGGTGATGGTTGTACATTCATTCTCTCTTCTGTGACCTAATAGGTACATGGTTTAGGTAGGTGCGTGCATTTTGTCCATAGTCTACAGTTGTACTCGTATTCAATACAGATAAGAACATGACTACACAATGCACAAACAACAACAATGACATCGAATCTTGCCGGATAATATTCAGACATCAATTCGTGGTTCAGGAAATGCGTAATTTAAACGGTTGACGTCATCGCTCTGATTCGATTAAAATTAGCTCCAATTTTCTGAAAATCTTTGAATGCTAGAGTCGAACATTTGCTTAATTCTGGATTACACTTAAAGCTTCAGGTTGATTAAGGGAATCTGAAGGCGTCAAAGAGTGCTTTAAGGTGATAAAACAGTCGAACGACTTATGTAAGGGGAGGTGGGGAAATGATTCTAGAAATCGAACATAGTCTTCACTGTGCAGTGCACGCTTTCGATCCATAGCTGACTTGACTTGATAATCTATGGAGAGATCTAGAAAATCTAGCATTACATTAGCGAAATGTCATTTGTGCTAAGAAAAGGCAAGATTCGATAGTGTCAATGTTCTGTGATGTATAGACGTTGATACGGCGGGATGGCGGCGGGCTTTTCCCAGAAGCGGAGGAGAGTAGTCGAGTTGGGTTGGAAAGGAGCTATCCAAAAATGCTGGTTCTTTTCTCTAAACTCCCGCCTTTGAATCTCAAGCTCAAGGAGGGCTCATGTCGTTCCTATCCCAATTCATACACGTAACCGATTTACGACTTCCACTGATTCCCAGACTTTCATCCTTACATTATATGAGAGTTAAACTCGACATGTTACCCACCTTTCCAAGTAATACTAAAAGATATCACGTGTTTGGTCCTGAAGGTCTGCTCTGAAAGTGGAGCCAGGTTCTCCAGTTCTCCTTATCCCTCATTCCACTTTGGGTTTAAGGAAGTGAAATGCCGAGGGCTTTCTCTCCGCTGTGCTTTCACTCGCCCTCCTTTCTCTCAAGAATCTGATTTCCCCTTGATTATACCTTTGGGTCCGATTCTTCAACATTTTACTTCCTTCACTTCTTTTCCCTCACTAGAATGGCACTTTGAACAACTTAAGTATGGCTGGGGCGCAGTGCTCCTAATCTTTGTGACCAAAAGAGAGCTCATAAAGCATTATTCTCAAGGATAGTAAAATTGTTCAGTCTTAAACAAATGAGAATCTCATGTGTTCAGCTTTTAAGTGCATGTGCACGTCAGCTTGGCTCTTAAAATCTCTGTATTATGGAATCTCCGCTCTCTCAATTCCTCTTGTACAGGTCGCCCAGAACCATATTCCTCGCTGGACCAATAGCTGAATAGTCCAGCTAATTAATTCCAAATGGAGAAATGTTGCTACTGTGCCCTTTGTGAAAACTGTAAAATTTCTGGGACACCCTGTGACTACGTTCATGACATCAGAGCGGTACTTAAAGCCTGATAAGAATTATGATGGAAGTAATAATTCTAGTAATAATTGACTCATGTGAGTATGAGAAGAGAGATTAGATGCTTCTAGTTAATTCCATGCATGCCGACATGCAGCTTTTGGTTTTGGTTGGTTTTAAACATGTGCACGGAGTAAGTTTTATCATCAAGCCAAGTCATTTCGGTTGGGAGGAAATTTTTCGCGATAAAAGCAAAATCTTGTCTTCTTTTGAGTTCTTCGAACTCTGATAGTGATTGTGATGTGAGAGTGGTTGAGATGAGATGGGACGAGTCTTGAATGTTTTTTAGAATATGATACGATAGGGACAGGGATTTTTTTAGCCGTCCTCTTCTCACCCTTCCTCTTCATGAATACATAATCTTGTTTACTCCAGAGTTGGATTCATTGTTGGGTGAATCTCGTGTAATATTTTGCATGAGTTTTGATTTGGATTTCGCAGTAAGCTCGACAGTTATACTATTAATCTCTAGTTGGGATTTGAACTGATAGTGACTGGGTTAGGTTACTCAGATTACTAGTTAGCTGAATCTGCCGTTTCATTGAAAATATATTTATACATTCAAAAGTTGGTCCTGATAACTTTTACTTACATCCGCATGCCTGCCTTCCGTTGACACCAGATAACACTTTTTCTGTTTGACTCAGATTTTGAAATAAAAGTAAGTTCATATCATACGTACATGCAACAAATAGTAATAATTTGATCCTTTGGTGCGATTAGAACCATGGAAAACTACACCTCTTCCAAATGTAATGTATGTAGTCGAACGTTTGTCGTTTGAAAATAATTCCAAGTCAACTGCGCCTTTATAGTCGTAGTGCGGTTGAGTGATGATTAACTTATCGACAAACGACAACAAGATGAGGTTCTCGCATCAAATTTTTGACTAACGACTTCTACCTCAACTCTGATAAAATGTATAAGTTTTTCTATCTCCTTCTTTTGCACTATCACTACTATTATTGTGTGCAACTTATCATATTTGGTGATTTGAGGTGCACAACCCAGCCGCCTTGACTCGAACATGAGCAGAGCATCATCCAAGGCAAATAGCATTCACAAACTTGATGAGATTTGAAATTGTGGTTTTGCTGCTCCAATGTATGATTGAATCATGAGATTCAGTTCTTCATTGCGGATAATTAGACAAGAGCCACGGGGGGAAGAGTTAAGATGCCGTCTTTGATATGTAGACCACCGCATTGCTGCACTCTTGGCTAATTAGTCCAAGACTTAACTCGAGCCCAGAAATTCATTCTCAAAATTCGACGTCAGATTGATCAATTGCTAGGAGCGATATATTTAAGTTGAATTAGAGTGCTTTAGCCAGGTTGGAAGGGCGAGTGTAAGTTGATAAGAGAAAAGTGACTAAACTAGAGAAAACTGTGCTGTGCAGAGAGATAATGTGAAATCCAAAATAACTTTGGATGCCTTAATGGCACGTCATTATCCTGCATAGTAATCAGGCAGCCACATTTCGGTTTGACAGATAAAAATAATAAATCACCGATACTTCTCTCATATCTTCCACATTTTTTCTCTCGTTTCTTTGTGCCAATGCCAGGCATCTGTATAAACTATCCATCCGCATCTGTGATTTCTTCTTGCCATTTCTTCCCTTCTTTTCTTGCTGCTTTCTCTGTCTTTTCTCCTTTACTTCCTCCTCGCTCAATCTTCATCCCTGAGGCTCAGCCCGGCACCTTTTCCTCTCACTATTTTTTGTCAGGATGTTTAGTATGGATACCTTGTCTCCTCGAGTACAAGAATTTAATTCGATCTCCATTATATAGGCTTCCTATTAATATTCAATAGGATTCAGTTTAACGTTGTAAATTTTTAATTAAGTGTTTTTATTGCAACTCTGAACGAGTTTTCTACCATTTAATCTCTTTTCTTCGAGCTGGAATAATTTGAGTTGCTTAACGGAATTGCATGTAGTAATTCAGTATACGCATGCATGTATTTTCTCACCTGCTGGCTGTGCGAGCTTTCCCACTCAATTTCTGTAAATTTCAAATTTGGGTTTAATTGCATTCAGTTTTTATGAAGCGATAGATAATGGTAATACTTATACCACAAATGCATGACTTGCTGTCATTTAGAACTTGCAAACATTTCCGGAGTCACTTCTGAATCTAACGTTGCTGCTTTTCTTTGTAGTTACGATTATTTACTACCACTCGATATCACCACACGTGAGTTAGGTTAATATTTAATCTTTATAAACTATTTCAAATTCTGATGTGGATTAAATACTGCATCATCATTGTTGATACAAGCCAACAGCAAATGCTTGAGAGCAGAGATCTACGGAAATAAGGTTAATCAAATCTATCGCCTTTAGTGGGAGATTAGGTCGTTAAAGGAATTCGGAAAGAATTTAAGTTACATTTGTCACGTCAAATGCTTTTGCATGATTCAAATAGGCTTTGCGGATAGACGATTGGTCGGCGGCGTTCTCATGGATAATTGAAGGGTTCTCCTGAATCCTTGAGAAGGTTGAACGAGGGACGGCCAGGCGGACTTACACGAACTTAACTGTAATTTTTAAGAAATATGTTTCAAAATTGACCAGCTCAAACATAATATGGGCTGAAGTGTTCAACGAGTTGAGCAAAGGGTCCAGTACCTTAATAAGTAGTGTCTTAAAGAGAGTGGCAATTAGGGAAGCCCTAAAGGTTGGATCAGTGCTCAAGAACGAGGCCGACACGGCAAAGCTCAGATATTTCAGGTGGGTAAGTGGATTAATAAGAAATCGTGGAGGTAGGTAACCTAGCCTCGAGTAAAATCGGTTGAGAATCGAAAGACTCATTGAAGCGGGTTGGAAATTTTCTTGAGTGCGATTTTCGTGTTTGAAGTTTTTGTTTTGAGCGTTTTGAGTGTGGGAGAGTCAGTCAGTCAGTCGTCAGAGTGGTGGATGCGTGCAGATGAAATGAAATGGATTGCTGCATGCATTTAGCAGGTTGCATTCGATTCAAACGAAGAATGCATTGACAGAAGCCAAAGAAATACGCACTTGGCCCACTAAAAGTTCTGTGCTGTTTCCCCTATTTTTGAAGCCAAGCACTCGAAAAACTGTTGGAGAAGTTGAGAGAGAACAGTCAGACATCGGAGATTGGATCTTCAGATAGAGAAGTCGGTCGAGATGCCCTGAACCAGATAAAACCCTCAGTTTCTTGCCCAGCTGTCTCCTTGCTAGAATTAATGAAGATTCTTATCAAATATTTCCATTCCAGATGAGCGTCTGATACGAAGAAATCCACTCTTAGCAGGAGACGTCTTCTGTTTCCTCTCCTTCCTTCCTACACTATGCTTTTTTTCAGTTGCTCAGAGCTAGTCTGAGGTCATGTCACGCACGTACAACCACCACTCTCTTCTTCCTTCCAAACTAACAAATATTATTCTAGCACAGTTCTGTCCTTTCTGTGCGGCAACACTTGTTCTTCAAGAAAAAAAATGTCGGACGTATGAAATAAAAAATTCGATGCACCCTTTGCGTTTCACACAATTTAAGATAGTAATTATGAAATTATGTTTTCGCAGTCACGCAATGATGCCCTTAAGTTGCAAGAGGCACGTATATATTCGGTCGAATTTTTATTATTGCAGTCCGAGCAGGCAAAAATCATTTTCTGCCGTATGGAATATCTTCCACTAGTCAGCAAAAATAGTGTTGGAAGAAGTAAGGATAAAATTTATATTCGATTTGGTTTTTTCTTAACTGAAATAATCAATCTTGAGCTTGGCTCCGCTCTTACATTCTTGTTTACGACAACCTCAAGAATTTCTTATCTTTAATATAAAACATTGCATTACTTTTGGAATTGTTTATCCATCGAGACAATAGACTTTGCCTTGCCTTACAAATGTAATGCAACTGTGACGCAAAGGCTTAATGGACTCGAACTGTGATAGCAACTCCTACTTCTACTTTGAATGATAGATTGTGTGATGGGCACCACTTCATTTTATCAGTGTGTTTTTTAATATCAATTAATGCTTGTTTCTTGAGTCGCTAATGCACTTAGAAAATTTGTCTAATCACAGCTAAATCAAAGGAGGAATTCCATGGTTGCTCCTTAGCTTATACACAATGTGATACTTTTCTTGTCAACTGGATTGACTTGTTTTTCATGAAAAGATACGGATGATCTGTGAGGAATTTGTACCTCTGAGACTCACAAATCATTGTCATGATAGGGATAGGAAAGCGTGTGCCTTTTTGTCTCAAAACTTGTCATTCTTCACAATAAATTAAATTAAAGTGTGGAGTTGACCAGTTCTGTGTAAATCCATTTAACAAATTCTTAAAACTAAATGATAAGAGTGTTTTTCGTCATGTTTTCAACAATTTATCGCGCCGAAATTTGAAAATCTTGAATCTAAGTAAACTTGAAAAATACAAGGAGCACACCATTTGAATATGTAATTGCTTATTAGTCTTGGTGTCAATTAGTTCACCCTAGCATCTGTATTAGTACTTGAGATGGCGACCTCCAAAGGTCTTGGACCCCTGTGTTGGTACAGTCGTTGTCTGCATGGTCATTTTGCTCATGTTTGCAAGAAAAAGTTGTTTGCACTGGAGCATGCAGTTTTTATTGATAATCACAAATTAAATAGTTTAAGGATATATTCATTAAATTAACTCACTGATTGTAATCGTATCACGTCTTCGTTCTTCTTAGCATGAATCTTGAATCTTACTTATGTGACATTCTTTCTACTTACTCAGCAAATTCTCTAGCATTTTTTTTAGCTGTCTTTCTCACGTTGGTCCGACACAAAAATTAAGATTGCGATTGAAATCTTTCCACTGTTTAAAGCTGAACTGATTTGATTTGTGGAAAATCTTATAAATTACTACACAACCAGCCATGAACTCGAATCGTTTGCATGAACTGCTAAATCCTTCATAGTAATAATCATCGATAGTTCAATGCCACGTTTGTTGTATTGTGTGAGCACAGAATTTGACGAACCTAATAAATAATTGGCAAACCAAATCAAACCCAACTTCGTTAATTATATTTAAAGTATGACTAATTGGACTTTGCGGCAGCATCTCAAAATTTTAATCTTTCCACAGAAGTTCTGGAGACAACCCTGTGGAAGGTCTCCACGTGCATATTATGTAGTCATTTTACGTACTTTCATTCCAATCTTTAGTGGAATTGAAACCCTTTATTGCCATTTCTTTGATCTTGATCCAACCTTCCTGATCAAATTCCTCTTTCCAGAGATGCTGTGCGAAAGCGGGAGAGGCAGAAGGCAGGCATGTGATCTGATGTCTACTAGCTTCGTCCCAGCCTTTTCCCTTATCTTATACTTTTATCACAAAATGTCAAACGTCCGTGCCTACATTCCTGCAGATCGCATAGAAAAGGGCCAACGTACTTTCTGATGTAAATAACATTCGAATAGGAATCAGAATAACAGTTTAGAAATGTATTGAGTACAGCAGAGGAGAGGAAGCCCAGGTTGGTCCAACTACTAGTGCTAGAGCAGCTAGAGATTACATCGAAACGATAAAGAAAAAAAAAGAGCCAACGAAAGAACGAGGTTGAGGAAAGGATGTGGATGTAAAAGATTTTCTTGAGGAGTGAAAAGATACGTAGAGAAGATAAAAAAAGTTAGATGGAACAGCAACTCAACTCTTACGTACGTACGTAAGAAGAAAACTGTTAAAGGAACGTCAAAGTGATAAAATGAACTGGTGAGAGCTTACCGTTAGAACTAGTTATTTATCTAGATTCTTGGGCAAATTTCATGGCATTTTATGCATGTTATGTGCATAGTAATTTGTTGAGCGTTGCGTTCCTCGCCTCCTTCTTCTCTCCTTTAAGCCTCACTATTTTATTACTTTGACTCGTTCTCCAGTTACACCTTCATTTTCTACCTGTCAACTGCCACCTTTTAACTTTTACTTGACTTGTTTGTTGTAATTTGTAACGCCATGCTCGAATGAATTTAACTGTCTGAGAGCAAAGGGGAAGCTATTAACTTGCATGTTGAGTCGCTAATCTAGATTTTACATTTAACCTTTTTTAAATTTAGTTGTTTGATTTAATTGGAAGAATCACTCCACTTGAGTTTCAGGATGAAGCAGCAAATCATTGCCAAGCCTGCCTTCTTACTTTCAATTAGGGAGTTTACATAACATTTACATTGGGCAATTTATTTTCTCTTAATGCTGGGCTAATCGCCGTTTTATGGCTCTGAGGATTGCAGCCGGATTCCTGTCGCAATGCAGGACAGAAAAGCAAAGAAACGTTGATGATGGTAATCCCCCAACTAATTAATATACCTTAATGGCAATTTTGCTTCTCGGCCGAGATGTCAGGAACAGATTAGGAGAATAAACATTAGTTGTCAAGTCAAGGGACTTTCTCCGCACCTCTTGCATGAGTAGAAAAGGTATAAAAATTAGCCCGGCTTCAGGAAGCGGGAGTTGTGGCGGGTGATATCGGAACAAACGGAGAAAAGAGATAGAAATTTGAGTGAAATGGTGAGAGACAGGCGCATTGGAGTGAAAAACATCTTTTGTTCATAACTGATAGGAGTGAGTTTTGGACGAAGAGAATTTCTCCAGCCTGGCCTGAAGTCCCGTAACCATTCTATCCTTTTGGTTTTTGGTTGGTGGTGCCGGCCGTGGTTCTCTATCAGTTCACTTCTGTTTGGCTCCATAGGAGGATGGATATTAAGATATTCTAATGACTGTTGATAAGGAAAAGCCTGCAAAATAAAGATAAATTGAAGATAGGACCCCCAACTATTGGACGGGATGATAAAAGCTCTGGTCTGGGAACTGAAGATAAGACAATGTTTCAAGATAGGGAAAAGCTTTCATTTCAGCTGAAAGCGACGGTCGGGACTCAACCCGATTCTTCCTGATAAAACGCTTCATCAGTTTCCAAATTCCAAAATGCTGGGCTGCCTGCCTGCCTGCCTCTCTTTCCTGGCCTTCCCACTATGTATGAATCCATCCACGAGCAATACAGACGACCAAGATAACAATACACTCACTCACACATGAGACGAATGTGTACATGACATCATAGCACAGAGCCAAAAACTCAACCCTTATGCATGGTTAATAGTGGAGAACGACGGGTTATAGATTTGCTCCTTGCTGTTTGTTGCAGCTTTTACCACAAAACGTTGTGTCACATTATTACGATGTAAAGGGAAAAGGTTAGTCGCTCAGCTCGATTTACTCTACTTTAGAGTTCACATTCACTCACATCCGAGAAGGTTTTCCCCGGCTTTCCTTACTCCCTATCAATTAACTTGGCCCGGAACTGGCGTCTAATCTGTGCTAGATGTCTTTTTCCTTTTCAACAATAACTCCCTCCCTAGGCCTGGGCTTCAACAAACTTTGATTAATTTCAATTTCATGGCATTATCATTTTGCAGGCATATTGTTAAAGCATTGAGCATATGTCATCTCATATACGAGATACAAAAGCTATTTTAAGCTTCACGTAATACTAAGACTCTAGCAGATCATCAAAAAACTGCCTGCCTGTACTTACAATCATTGAGGTGATCAAATTCGGAAAGCATCCAAGACTAGATGGTTTTGTTCTTGATTTTTTATGCCCAAATGGACAGGCATTTGTCTAGTCCTGTCACCTTCATCCGCAGTGAAATTCACCTTTAACGTGTCCATGTAATTGATTGAGGATAGAATCAGTGGTGTGGAGTTTTAAAAGCAATATTATTACCATCCCTAGACATCTATTATCGTGGAGAGATAAACATCCGAAACAGCTTATAAAGTAGGGAGGTCCAAAATTCTGGCCCTGGAGCTGGAAAGTGACACTGACAATTGAGTGCCTGCCTGCCCAAGGGAACTAGAATAACATTGCCTTCATTTAACTCAAGTGACTGACTGAGTCGAGTTAACCAATCTATTTTCTTTCTTTGCTCAAAAAACCGGTTAGTAATGATTGTCTCAACTGTAAACTAATTGCCTAATAGGGGAAGATGAAGTTTAGAGCTGAGCTAGGTAAGCCTTCACTGGCTAAGGCTGAGAGATGATAAGATGAGATTTCGGATGAAGTTGACGAGAGGCGGGGGAAAGAAGTCATCCGAGAGAAGTAGGCGAGATTTGAAACAAAAGTTTCTTCAGAGTAGAGTTGGAGTGTGAGGAAAGTGGTAGTTTGATATGCCGGTCAGTCAGGGGTTAAAATGAATTTGAGCTGCTTTGACTTGCTTCAGCGAATTGCGTAGACAAATACCAGAGCTGCATAATTTGTGAATATGTTCGGGACTCGATTCAAACTGATGACAAAGAATGGAAACATAATTTATGTCGTGCCCAATAGAGACGAACCACGACTACTAGACCACGACTTTTCCTGAAAATAAATTCTTGAATTTAGACTCAGGAGTATTTACAGTATTTACTAGCTTCAGTTGTGTTTGAAATTTCATTCAAATTTCAATCCCAGAAAAGCCGAGTTGCAATCTGAGGTGTTGGCCAGAGTCGTTATCAATTAAATCGGAAGCTGGGACAGAACTAAATACCTGACTAGGGTTGAGTTTCACTTCTATTTACGATTACGACATATTTTGATGAGATGATCAGGGCGAGGAGAGATGGAGATTAATGAGAGATGAGAAGAAAAGTGATGTTGAAAGTGGGACTAGTGAGAGAGAGGAAGGTGGGCTAGGATGGCCAAGATGTAATAAGTATTCTTCTTTGTCTTCACGTCTGGAGGGTTTGGGTTCGGACGAGTTGACAATTATAGCGTAAAAGTGTCCATTAAGGGTGATGGGTTGTAGAGTTTAGAGACGATAATGATGATCATGATGGTAAAACTTTTTTTTATTTGGACTGGAATGCTGAAACTTGAACGAATGAAGAAGAAAAGGAAAGGGTAGGCTGGGGTAGGATTCATGGTTAGAAGTTTGAACAGGAAAAAGACTCGCACTTGCACCATGCAATGCAAGCAATGCTCTGGGTCTTCTCTTCTTACTCAAAGCTCAATAAAATGATGTTATCAGTGTCGTTTAGCGCAATTGGGTGTCACCAATCTGCCATCAAGAAGAAGACAATTGATACCTTTGCTTCCTCAGACAGGTCTTGTCAACACCAACTTTGTAGAATGGCTAGCAGACAGAAAAAAAGTTAAAGCTCTGCACCTGACCTCAAGTCGTCGGATTGCAGTGCAGTGAGTGCAATAAAGCAGCTGCAACTTACTGACTATAAATTTAAATTGTAATTGTTACAAGAAAACGGCAATACTTATGGTCCAACACATCACAAGATATTTTATTTCAACTCAACGAAACAAGTTGCCTAGCTGAAACTGCACATCAACTTTATATTCCGTCACCTAATTTAGCACCGTGTTTTTGCCATGAATTTTCACACCAACGCACTACCAAATAAGAAAGTATTTGGTCATCAAACAACTTGTTTGAGCTTCAGTTTATAAATCAAACCAATTAATTGACTCAAATAAAGAGACGAGAGCAGCTCTTAAATTCATTTTTTGCTTGGCCGCAGGTTACAGAATACCTAGTGATTGAAGTACGTATTACTTTTAGAATTTCAAACAATTTGAACATCAGCCGAAAATTAATAACCAAATATTTTATAAAGCTCGACTGCAGAGCGACTTTTATTTATAATGAAATCAATGTGTCTGGTTTATTCACGTGGAAAAGGAGTGGACACGAGCATCGGCGGTCTGGAGAAAGCAAGCCGGCGTTGCTGGCTCACCCATGACCTAATATTTGGAAATGAATTTGAAAGGTTTAGAACAATAAATTGCATTATAAGAACTTGTACAAGTCCTGAGAGAAGTAGAATTGGTTGAATCAGTTTTTCAAACAAGTCATGAGGGTGAGGGTGGGTGGCTTAAGAAAAAAGGAAAAAAAAGTGCATGTTGCTTCTTAAAATACATTTGTGTTCCATATTCTATATCTACATTTTTGAGAGCCAAGCCGGCCGGTCGGTCGGCCACTACTTCATCCCAGTAAATAATCTAAGCTGCACGTTGCGCTTCGGTTTGCTTTAATGTATTCAAATTTCATCATTTTTAAAAGCAGTCAGTTGTCCCTTCATTTCATTTCAGAAAATTTATTGAATTATTAAAGTCATTGCATACCCTTTATTGTTTCCTTTAAATTTTAATTTTTGGATGCTCTTTTCACCACAATATTTTTCCAGGTACCTTAGGATTTTTGAAACGAAAGAGTGCATCGTTGTGGTATGCTATACATGATATACGTGTTACGGTATTTCATTATATTTTTAACGGCAGAACCAACTCGACCATACTTGTCCACGTCAGTTAATTTCTTTAGTAACATATTTTCGCTTAGTTAAGAAAGGTCACTTTGCCCTATTCTCCTCTTTAATTGATTCGAGGTGTGCAGTTCGTTCTGCAGTTTTCGTTTTGTTCCGACAAATTTTTGATGAATGTATCGGAAACATAATTTTTCAAATAGTTCAAGTGCCTTTTCAGTCCTCTATGTGGAGCAAAATATCGCTACTACGAAATTCTCGAACTCATCTAATATTTAAGGCATACAGTAAGCGTTTTTATATTATTATGCACGCTCGATTATTTTTCATTTCAACCAAAATTCACATCCAGAAACGATTTTTCACACACGCATAAATGGATTGCTGATTCATGAAAGCTCAGCCAATTTTGCTTCTCTAATTTCAAAATGAAACGTTGAATTGAGCAATATTATGAACCTTAGATTACACATACATAACTAGATAGGAAATGATAGCAATTGTAAACAAAAAAAATCTTAACGTTAAATTTTCCATAAG
>JAQGCM010000062.1:0-44596 GCA_034699705.1 Hymenaphorura dentifera
CTAACCTTCATCCCGTAAGATTGCATTCTGATGGCGACCTCTTTACCGATACGTCCAAGCCCAAGAATGGCCAAAGTTTTGCCATACAACTCGTTTCCAGAGAAAAGCTTTCGGTCCCAAGCACCAGTTTTCATGGATGCAACACCGGCTGGAATGTTGCTATTTATTGAAATGCAATATTGAAAAATTCAAAAAATTAAATTCTGTTGGATTACAAAATTAATTGGACACGCAAATCCGCACAAGACCAAACCGATGCCAGTCCAATTGAATATAATTAAAAATGGCTATCTTCTGATTGGCTATGCAAATGAAACGGTTGTAAACGCTTGTTTTGTTTCTTCTGGTCTTAAACTTTCATTGTAATTTTTCCATTCGAACTGACAAAATCGTCGCGCACACAAGGAAAATTCCTTTGACTTGTATTGTGCATTAATTACACACTATTCTGTCAAAATTCCAATAACAATTAGTTATTGGAATTTTAGTTATTGGAGTTAAAAAGATATCTACGAGTACTGCAAAGAAAATTTTCCAAAGTTTTTGATCCGGTACAAAATTCTTTTGATTGCTCTCTTATCAGTTAACCAAACAAAGTCAAATTAAGCAGATCTACCAAGTTCATGTGGTGTTAAACATTGTATTACAATAAAACTAAAATTTTTTGTAATTTTTGTTCTTCATTATTTCAGGAAACTGAATGCTCTAACAGCTAAACAATAAGCCCGTTATAACGGGGCCGGTGCTTCCGCGCGCCTACTTTTGCCGCATGTTAATAAAATTTCGTTTTAGGTCTTGTCTTGTGCGTATTCTGTGTGGCTTTTATCGGCAAATCTGGAGTAATCAATTTTGAAGAAAGTCTTATGGGTCTTACCGAGCCATGGAAGCAATCAAGGCACAAGTGTGTTCCGCTGCACTCAGAGTATTACCACCTGGAGTGCTATTTCAATAAAACAATGAGAGTCAGAGTCAGTGAATTAATTAAACCCCAACACTTTCGGCACATACATGCATTACAAGCATTTCTACATTCTTTACCACGGCTGCGGAAACTACTACTTGGATTTGAAGCAATTACACTGAAAACACTTGGCATTCGTGAGTAGAGAAAATTAGATATAAGAATTATTGCTTTCATGGGGATTTCAATTCAATCAAATCCTCAGAACCGGGCCGAACCGCACATTGCGGAGGAAGTAAGAATGGAAATGGAGAAAGCGCAAAATTAGTTTTAGGGGTAAAATTAATTGATTTGTTTTCAGTGAAATTACGCAATTTCTATTGCATGTTGTATTTCAGGGGAAATTGGATCAGATGTATGTAGTTCAGGTTTTGAAATTGTTTTTTGATGAATAAAAGTCTTACTTCATAACCAAAATTCCCTTCTCCGTGGCTGTGTTACAATCAACATTGTCAACTCCAGTTCCTGCACGTCCCACAACCTTTAATTTGTAGGCAACTTTCAGTACATCAGCCGTCACTTTTGTTTCAGAGCGAACAATGAGACCATCGTATTCCTGGAATTCGTTAAAATTTGCAAAATTATAATGGTTTAAAAACTATTAATCATTTTCAGCTATCGAATTCTTTTTTACTGGAGATTTTGAAACAATTTGACTCTTTTTCGCTTTGCAAAAGATCAGACCAGAATTATTTTGTACCTTGATGCGTTCCAAAAGTTCTTCTTTGGTGAGCTTAATTTGGTCAACAATGAAACCATTCTTTTTCAAGATCTCTGCACAAACAGAGTCGACTGGGTCTGAGATGAGGATTTTGGGAGTTGCCATTTTATTACAAATGAGTTTGTGTTAATTGAATAATTTGGAGAGAAGATGCAACAAGTAGTTGTTGAGCGGAGAAGGGTTGGAGGAGAAAAGGACCGAGATTCAGTCCAACATCGTAGTCATAGTCAATTCTCAATTCAAATCGTCAATCTCTGCTCTGCAAAGCCGAGTTTTTTCAAGTACCTGAACCATGGTTAAATTAAAATTCAATCCTTTCAGCCCAGCCAAACCGCACATCCATTCTCATGAATAACATTATATAAAACTATACTACTTTTCCGTACGTAAGCTTATGGTGAATTTAACAGCCCAGCCTCCAGTCGTAACTCGTAACTCGACTCATAGTTATGTAATTTTACATTCCACGTACACAACACACACAACCCTTCAGAAGGTCACTCGACTCCTAGCCTTTAGCTATAAGGTTGTTGAGGACTAAGCACGTGTAACTCTAAAGCTCTTCTTCGACAAACAAGATTAAATTTAACTAATTTAACATTTAACTAACATAGGAGCTGAGCTTCAAATCGTACGTTATCTCCGGCTGCATTGCAATATGCTGCATAGAAAAGATGAGGTTAGTCATGTATCGTGTAATTTTAGCCATCGTAAAAGATGAATTTATTATACTGAATGCAAATTTCGAATAAGGAGGTTGAGGTTGCTTTTGCAGGAGTCAAAAATTGTAAAAAGGATTCGCAAATCTCAATCTCAATCCTAAGTAGTTTTGTAGTAAGAATTGTGGCTGGAATGATCGAGTTTACTCTTTGAGATTAATTACAAATCACAAGACTGTCGTCTTGTGATTCGATTTGATTTGAGCCAAATGAATGATGAAGACGAAGTTGAGATGGTCAATCTGAGCCGGTCGATTCCTCCAAGTTTGTGGAAATCTTTGTTGATTTATTCACATCCAATATACTGACGTAATTGGATGTGGTTTTTATTTGCTTAATACGTCCATGCATCCTAGTTTAAGAGTGAAATTTGAGATAAATTAAATAGGGTCAGAGTCTGGGTGAGTCTGGTTGCGCCGGGTGAGATTCTTTTATGAGGTTGTTTAATCAGACGTCCTAAATTTCTGCCTTTGTGCTTATTTTAGAATCGAGGGGTGTTTGTAGTGGGTGATTAAATGAAATTCTGAACACACATGTAGAGAAAGAATGAGGTTTGCAAAAATCGTTAAAATATAGTCTGTGTACTGGGATCTTAACGTCCAGACAAGTTGAGAAATTTTCAAAGATTGAAACTCGGCCTTGTATTGGAAAATATGTTATCAAAGTATTTTGTCAAATTTGATAATCGCATTAAAAACGGTTTATTTGCATACGATGCAACAAAGCTAATGCAGAATAAATGCAGTGATTAAAATTTAATCACTGCAATAATTAATGATGAATTTCTTGCTTTGTAATTAGAATTTGGTGTCTCCTTATGTAAATCAATCTAACTTAGATTTCAATCTCACTAAGTCATTAACATTACTAATCAATTAAGGCAACTGTTAGAACACTTTTCAAATTTTGATTGTCTAAATTTGTTTTTGCAATTTTATCCAGTCGAGTTTTTCTACTTAGTAGAGAACAACTTGTTTTGCAGAATTGAGCCCAAAGTGCGAAATAACACTTCAGAAAACACGACCGGCCCACGAACCCGACCAATCAATGAAATGTTTACCCGCCCATCAATGAGTGGAATTTTTTCAAAGAGCTGAAATAAACTGATGCGGCAGAATAAAAATCCAATTGTTGTTTCATTTGTGGTTTTGCAGAAATCACTTTGCTCTTGCCGTAATCCTTTTGTTAAAAGCCTAATCATATGTTATTTTTATCACGCCTTGAGCTTTGCAGTTTGCACTAATTCTGCAATGAAAATTCTAATGCATGTGGCATATCGAGCAAAAGAGCATACTTTGCAGGCTGGATAGGATTACAAATTCGAATCCGGACGCAGTCGTGACGCGAACATTAAACCTAGAGTTATGGATCAGCAATTTTAATTTTTGTTACTTCAAATTGTATTTCAGAAATAAGAACGATGATACTATGAAAAATACAACCATAAATGAAGACTGAAATCATGAATGAATTATGGATTAGAACTTTTAAATGATAAGACAAGAAGGCGTTTGTTCTTAGAATTATAATTTCAACTTATGCAAAATATCTATAAGTTAATTTTAACGTAGAACTCGCAAACTAATTTGGGTTCGGATTTATTGAATTGTCTACTTTGTATTAACTGTGTCAAGTTAAGGAGTTCGAACATTTTCTTTGTACTCTTGATAACTAGTGTGAATGTCATCTGTCTCAAAACGTTTTAGTTTGAGCGTATCACGAAATTTCTTTGTAATTTCACCCACAAATCCTCCTTTTCGGAGCAAAGCATCGATTGCCTCTATTTGTGTCCAACCTGGAAAATTTCAAAAGATTGGTAATTAATTACATATGCGGCAATTGCTACTGTTTTTTTAAAAAAATGTTTGACGATTCTTGTTACTTAACGCACTGTTCATAACAGCAACGTCTGGAAGGAAAGAGGCAGACACAATTTCCCCGGCTTCATTTTTGAACCGTAGATAAATTCCATGAAGTCCAATGGTCCAGTCTAAACAGTCTGAAGCATCCTGAAAATTTCGAACCAAACTCACAGTGAGTTGGAGATGCTTGATTTCTTGTAATTGAATCGGAGGAAATCGAGAGTCCTTTGTTGCGCTAATAAAAAAATCAAATTATTTTGTATTTCTTTTATTTATTTCTCATCTGATTCACAAAACTTATCTTTTGCCACCTTGAAATTGCAAACTTTTGCAGGCCATCTCGGAGTAAGAATGGATAGAATGATCCCAAGCAACCTCGTAATTCCAAATCTTCCTCGGTTCCTTTGCTCCACTTTACAAACAGAGGTCTGGTTAAAGACCACAATTCATTAGTGAATTTGCACTTAAAATAATCGATAGTCATATTTTTTGTTTGCATATGGCTTTCACATTTTGATGGCTGGCAGATCCAATCCTCGAGGCATTGGAAGACTATTCAGCTTTGTAATCAGACAATCAAAGCAATAAAATAAGCATGCATTTCCAATGATAGAATTCTCAGTAGCTGGGATGACAACTCGGATTTTAAAATCTGAAGGAGTTGTGCTCGCTTGTAAATTTTCGGGAATCGATTCGTTGCCATCTTGAATTTGGCTAGCCGTTTCGTCATTTTCATATTCGTCATCGTCTTCGCCTCGTCTAAGAATGCTTGACAGAGGACTTCCAGGTGTATATTTTGACAAATTGACTTTTCGATCCGATGATTTCCCAAAAGCTAACTCAGAGTTTTTCTCAGCAATATGCAGCCTAGTTTCTTCACTGACGATAATGGCTTCTGAAGCTGAGAGTTCTGGGGGAGAGTCGTCAGCATCAGACAAGGCTGAATTTAGGTCGAGACTTTCTGCAACCATTCTCACGTTGACCGACTTGACAATATCACTCAGCACGGATTTCTTGCTAAGATAATCAACCAGAGAAATTGAGTTGCGCTTGTCCCTAATCGGGGTTTCCACAAAATCAGCAGTTGATTCGACAGCTTTAACTGAATCTGTGGATAATTTGCGACCAGCATTTTCTTCACTCGACGCGTCAACTTGGTTGGGAGCCGATTTTGTTAAAGTTCTCGGGGCAAGAGAACTATTTAAATCAATAAATTCAATTTCAGTACTCAAGTTGGCGGCTTCGGAGTTTTGGGCCACTGGATTGCTGAAAGCTGGTGCAGGATCAGCACTCTTTTCAGACGATTTCTTGGAAAACGTGTCAACAATTGGGGGTCCACTAGAATTAGCATCACTGACTTCTTCAGTTTCAATATCTAATTCTAACTCGTCGGATTCGGAAGACGAAATATCTGCATACGTCGGGGATTCTTGTGAATCTAAACTTTCAGTTGACGTCTTTTCGTCTTCATCTTGATTTTGTTCTAAGTCCAACCCTTCGTCGGGTTCTTCAAGAATTTCCTCTTCGACTGATTCAGTAGTTGAGTCACCTGGTAGCTGTGGTACTGGACTTGATTTATTCATGTTATCAAATTACCATTCAAAAGAACTAAAATATAAGGATTAGTAGGAACTTCAAATTTTGAAATAACAACAGTACATATTTTTCGTTTAATATCTAATTAACTGCAGTAAAACTACAGCTAAATTCAATTTACACATGCAAATGCAATGTGTGCCCAAACAAAATTTAAAACTTTAGTTGTTTTTCGATTTCATCAACAACTGCGATTCTTGGGATTTTGAGCCTTGGCGACGGAATGCTAATCACGGATTAGCCTAGATTTCGAGACTGAAATGTGGAAAACCATACCTTTTTAATTTTGAAAATGATTCTGAGAATGATAACAAAGGAATCATTCAAAGATGTAAATTTGATTTCTGGAGAATCTTTTCGTATGTTACTCAACTCAATTGCCTTGAAAATTCTATTGAAATAGCGACGAATGAGTACAGCAACAAATATTTTTACAAGTAGTTAATTTATTTGCGGAATGAATAGCAAAACACGAGAAAAATTGTTCGACAATTCGGTTACTGAACCGGCTAAGTTATGCGAATTCTACATACTATATAGCACATTAGCATGCAAACTTAAGTAGAATGTTGCTATCACACATGGTAGGAGGAATTAACCAGAGCATTGCTCAAAACGTTAATCTGGTCCTCGGTGAATCTCTTCTTGTGCTCAATCCAATTGTCTTGATAATACCTTCGAAAATAGAGCAAAGAGTCCCGCACTTGTGCCTGGAAACAAAAATATCGAACCGTTCTAATTGGCATTTCTTTCAATAAAACTTTCAGCAAAATTTCTCACAATACCCTGATTTGAAGCGGAGTGTTGTCAGCTATTTGAGCAGTCATAAATGTTAACAATTCGGGCAAATAGTCTGGCATTCGCTCCTTTCCCTGATTCGAAAACACAAATGCAGATAGGCCAGCTACCGCAGAGTGCCACGAACTTATATCGTTGACGAGATTGTGGTCTTTGGATTTCTGATGGTTTCTTATTTTGCAAGTTTGAACTTCGCCTTTGAATTTCTCCTGTCAACCACAAGAAAAGTACCGGTGTAAGCAATTTGCAATAATGGTTGCATTTCTGTGAGATTTAACAAATGAATGAAATCTTACCAGTAATTCGAGAGGTTCATTGAGGACCGAGAACTGGATTAAATATGTAAGGTAGCCCGAAGCCAATTCTCGCACCTCAAAATTTGTGTCGTACACAAGTTTCAAAATCAGTGCATTGAATTCTTCAGAGCGAGGATTGCCTTTGACCAAGTGTAAATTTGAATGCAAAATTCCACCTAAAAAAGTAACTATGGCGTAGCGAGAACGCCAAGAGTCCATTTTTGTCACCTGAGTGAAACAAACATGATTAGTTAGCTAGTCCTAGTCGTTTCGCTAGCACTTAAAAAATTCGGACGTTCATAAAATTCGCTAGCTCGTCTTACTTCAATGGAGCTAGTCAAAATTGTATCAAAGCAATCGCTCGGAATTTCGTTCCAGGAGCAAAGTCGATTAAGCATGTCTTCACAAAGTTCCTCAACTTCCGGTTCCTGGACGTAGTTGATAAACTGACACGTCAGAGGAACAATCTCATACATGGATGGATGAATGCAGTTACACATTGATCGCAAACATCCCAAAACTGGAATCAAAATTCTCAAATGTAAACAAAATTTCTAGGCTTTGTTCAGAAAAAATTCACCCGATTTTCGCTCCGTCCTTACTCCTTACCTGTTTTAAAACTAAATATACGCTGACGGGTTTGATCACTCAGTGTGTCGCTTGATGAAATTTCTTCGTAAAGGTCGGCAAACTTAGATTTGAAGATGTGCATGAGTTCCTCGACCGACAGTACTTTTTTCTCTTTCCTGTTCAGTACAGCTTCCAAAGCAGGATTGTTTTTCTTTATATGTTCTCTAGTGCCCACCATGTACCCGAGGAGACTGAATATTGAAAACCATGAGATATTATTTAAGCGAATTCAACAATTACACACATTAGGTGTGGTTAAGACTTACCCTCCAACCATGACTCTTATATTTTGAAATGGACTTGGTTGATCGAACACAAATTCGTAAAACGTTTTAAATAACTCATCGTGAAACAGGGCGCCACGCCAAGAGAAAACCATTAGAGCACCACAAAAAGCTCCAATATCTCTGAAAGCAGCAAGTAAAAGTGAAATCCATTAATTGAGCTTCTTAATATTTACAGATTATTTTAATCAACTTTCTTACATGAATGGTTTAACTGAAGTGATTGAAGAATCATGAATACTAGTTTCAAATTTGTTGTAGAGATACTGGATAAAAAAGCCATACTTCATGGGATCTCGATTCCGCTGAGAATTGTAGGAAAACAGACACATGAATTATTAATTTATTAGTTAATTGATAAGGATTTGCTAATCGTACCAAAACCACAGCACCAATTGTCATCCAGCTTTCCTCAGTTTCCTCAGTAAGCATTTCCCAACATGTCTCAAGAATCGGCTTCAAACTAATTTCCCAAAATGAAGCTACAGTTTCATCTCTCCAATATTTCATTCCACGTAGAATTCCAAAGATAATTGAATGAATCAGCAATTGCTTTTCGCGTTCTTTTTCTTCTTTCATTGACTCTAACATGTCACAGACTTCTTTTAGAAGAACAGTCAAGGCTTCAGGGCCGTTGCTTCGAGCAAAACTCTGCAATAATTAAGAAATACATTAGTTTTTCTATACGAAATAGACGTGTTGATTGATCCAGATTATTTCGCACGTACAGAAAAGGTGTGTCTAATATATCGGTCTAGATCATCAATGGAGTCAGACCCATGCATCAAAAGAAACTGCTTAACGTAATTAGAATTGTTGAAATATAGGAGACTCTGCGCACAAAACACTTGAATCTGTTCTGCTTCATTCTCTAGGGAAAATTCTTCAGTCTCAATTTTCAAGTTTAGGTTTTGCGGAACGTATGAGAATCCAAAATGGTTGGGATGAATGTAGAAGTTTTGACTTCTATTTTTGCTGAGATCACTTGTAGTTTTGTATTGAGCGAATTCATGGAATGATTCGAACTGGAACAAAGGATAAAACAAAAATAGTTTTAAAGTAAATTTTTGCGAAGAGTGTGCGTAATTCTTTCCACAATAGATTTTTGCTTACTTGATTTTCTTGTAGAAGAACTTCCGTTTTTACAGTTCTGTGAGGAATGTGTCGTTTGAACAAGAGAAACAGTTTACTAAGTACTTGTAGGCCACTCTAAAATTACAGAAAGCGAATTGGAGAGGATTCTGTTTAAAGATTATAGCACAGTGTTAGATGTGATACTTACTGTGCGAAGTGTCATATTATCAGAGAGAATGATATCGTAGAAATACTCGATCATTGGTATCGTCATTGGCAAACTTTTATTGACCAATTTTGCTAGCATCTTACAAACTCGGTGTTTGATATACCAACTGCAATGTTCAAGGGAGAATTGTTTTTGTGCAAACAAATAGCAAATTGTATCAAATTAGAAAATAATTTGGGCTATGCACCTGCTTGAACTTGTTCCAGTCTCAAGTAAATTGTCAATCAATAGGTTGAACCATATTTTATTATTAGGCTCTCTATCGATTCCCCATTTGTTCTGGTTCACTAATAAAATAGTTTGGCGTAAGAGATTACACTCATCGATGGCTTTGGATGGAATCTACAAAATAAAATTTTAATTTTAAATAGAATTTTAAGAGCTAGAGAAGATTTTGATTTGGTCGATTTACCATTAAGTCTTCTTCTGATGGAAAAATTGTAAAATAAAATTCAATTGCCGAAACAATGTCGTCTTGTACCCAAGTAACACTCTGATGATCAGAAAAGGGGGATTGCAATACTGAGTTCCAAATTTTGCAAAGATTTTCCCAATTGTTCCCATGTATAGATTGATCCTTCAATTCGAGAATTGTGTGGAACGCTCCCTAACATACGAACAGAACAATCGATGAAGTTGTAATGTTTTTAAATCAGTGACGAGTTCTATCAAAATCTTTTGAACTAATTACCTTAACTTCATGTAAAAGTGTTTCCTCATGAATTTTTTCCAACAGTTTGGGAATTGAATGTGGCATTGCATTGGGAAACATAATCAAGAAGTACTTCAAATTTATTTGCGCACTAATCCGTACCACAAAATATCGGTTTGTGCACAAATCTAGCAGCTTTGAACAAACTTCTTCGCGAAATGGGGTCATCATATAAAATCCAGGCTCTCTGACTCTGTTTATGGAAAGCAACTTCATTATAAAACTGTAAACACGACATTTTAGTGTGACAGTTATGAATATTAATTACCGGAATATATTTCTGTACACGACATAGGCTTGAATTATGAATTCCGGTCTGAAACTCAGCCATCTCGGGCTTAAAATGTCATTTCGAATAATAAACCCTCCAAATAGACTCCTTTCACGTGCAAACAATGTGAATTCGTGCGAATGATCGGTCAATGACTTGAAGCACTGCGGTTTGGATTAAATAAACTTTAATTAATAATTCCATTGCGAAATTTACAGTTTCAGATTTTTGTTACCTCAACGACTTTGCCGAACATATCAGTCTCATCAGGTCTAAATTTGTTCAGGTACTCAAGCAATGAGCAAAGCGTTTCAAAATAGTGACGCCGAATTGGTTCGATATTTTGAGCTTTGGACTCGTTCCATCTGGAATAGCAGAAGGGTTGTAATGGAGTCCGACCGTTTGCACCAGTCGTCTTCGTTGACTCTGGTGCTAAGGCACAGCTAATTCCCTCAAAGGCTGCATTCATAATTGTGAGTGCATTCAAAAGTTTTTGCTTGAGAATTGAGTCAGAATAGGCGTTTTGATTCGGAGATGAAATTTGCTCGCGAAGGAAACAGTCCTTTTGGTCAAATATTTTTGAGAAGAGCTCAATTGCCCAATCCAACCCATCTGTGGTTGGAACGTGCCAATGGGCATCTATTCGATCGGTTTTGATATTCATTTTGTGTATCCATTCCTGGAATAAAGTCAATGTTTGCATTTAATTACAATTGCGAAATTCATAACTGGGCTTTTAAAAATCGTACCTGTGGTGAAGGAAGGTGACCATTCTTTATTTTTTGCAATATGTTAGTTTCCAGCGGATACACGGAACAAAGGCTGTACAAAAGTTGAGTTATTGTAAGGCAAACTTTTGGTTTAGCAGCATTCATTTCCAGAGTTAAAATTAGGGGAATTATCTCATTGAAATATTTCTTGTTTTGAAGCAACACATGTCCGGAACATTCTACTGCCTATAATTCGTAGACCAAAGGTTCAGTGAAAAAGTGCTCAATAAGTTATGATGTTGTAATTTTAGCATCTCAACGGCCAATACCTTAGATAAGAGCAATAATCCGAAATCTAGCTCAGGGGGTAAAATTTCTCCGACTTCATCGGATATCGCTTTCTTCAGAGATTCAACTAGTGGTGGCAAAAGAAGGGGTAAAACACTCTCGGGGCGGGCCTAAACCAGATCGACATTTTTATTTCAATCTATGCAGTAGAGATATTTTTGGAGATATGAGCAATTGAGTTACCGTTACAAATGCTTCACAAACAGAAGCAAACAGCTTTCCAGAAAAATGGGTTTCCAAAATTCGGCTAAATGCAAATTCCACAATTTTTTGTGTCATGACCTGAATAAAACAAATTAAGAGGTACAATATTACTGTGTTCGTAGTTGGTAATATTAGCCTGAAATAGTTGCCTGGTCATGTAAAATTACCTCGCAAATCTCTGCCGATGAATTCATGGCCAGTGGATGAAAAACATTCCAAAGCATTGCATCAATACTTTCGTCCTCAAAATCAAACTCTGGAGTTCGATCAGCGTTGTCAATCACAGAAATGTTTTCGTACTCACTGAATATGATCAGCGTGAGAATTTTGTCCAAGAATTGGCAGCAGAGATCTTTGAATCGACTCGTCGATAAGCAGAACCTTTTCCAATGCTAAAAATTAAATTGAAACAAAATCTTAGGGCATCCAGCTAAACTAACACTAACAATACTTTGTAATTGTTTGGAGTTTGTTCTACAATACCTCCTCCGGTTCGGTAGACGCTAGTGCAGAACAATCGATCATAGGAATTCGCTGGAAAAGAACTCGGAATGCATCCAGGACCATTTTAGTAATCTGTAGGTCGTTGGGTCCAATGGCCGGAAGAAGTGAGTAAAAAAGTTCAATAACACTGGCATGTTTCTCTTTGCTTAAATAATTTTCTTCCCAACAAATCAAAGCTGACATAATTTGTTGCACCCAGTCCAGAGTAATAATAAAGCGCCCAGGCTCTTCGACTCGATCCAGCGACAAATAATATTTCTCTAAAATAGTTGGAATGACAAGTTTCGGATTCAGGTAGGCCAAGTCTCGCAATATTGATGAGCCAGCACAGGATTCAACATGATGGTCAACACACATCACAAAAATGGTTCTTGTTACGAAATCAACATCTTCGTCAGTCAGCGGTCTTGCATTGGAACGTTTATCTTCGGCAACATACCTCTCCCTATTTTTCAGATAAATTGAGCATAAGTAAACTTGTTTTTCTGTTCAAAATTTTAAATTCCTCGTAGCACCTCTTCAATCGATTCGCAAGCATCGATGTCAAATAAGGTAGAACTGGTGGGAAATCATCCGAAGATGACCTGTTGTAGAACAACAATGTGTCCTTGAAATGGTCGCGTGCTGACTTATTGTTATTACCCTACAAATGGTTAATGTAGACTTGAAGTTAACAAAGTTAAATCCCAGTTTGACCAATAGTTTTAGAGTTCTTACAAACGTGCTAATAATCCAGAGCGACATCTCACGCAAAAATGCTTTCTGCTCGTCCTCGCCCCGATTTGACAGAGAACTTGCATTTTCTCTTAGCCTGGAATGAATAACTGGTAAGTATGGCGTCCAGTCAAATTGTCTAAAATCAATAGCAATGGTCCCAAGTAACCCATAGATTTCCTGCAACCATAAATGTAGAGTATTGTTGAAGTAAGTTACAAGTTACAATCGAATTTATGCAGTCATTCTTGGGAGCTGGATTTAGTTGAACAATATTACACTTTGCCAGTAAGAATAGTTATTGCACCAGACGTCCCATGTATTGAGTATCGTCTCGATGAAGTTGGCTAACTTGGCCGATGAGGATGGCTCATAATAGGGTAGAAAATAATTTAGAAATTCCAATCCCATCTTCATTGCACCACTATCCGGGCATAGCATTGGAGAAATTTCTTCTAGGATTTCATCCAGAGCATCCTTCCCGAAGTACCTGTGAGCAACGCCAATTAGCTTATCCAACGTACGTTCTGGAATATAACCAAATTAGGTGTTATTTTGAAAAATTTGGTGTGGTTACCTGTTGCCCACTCGGATCACTCGTTTCAAATTCAGAACGGTGGGCCTGTAGAAAATTTGATTTAAAAAAGATGCAATTTCTTTATCAGAATGTGGACTAGACATGGCGTTCTATAAAACTTACGTAAGGGAAATGGAACCATAGCTGCTTTTGTATGTATACTGGTGAAGCATTTTGTACAGTGGCCGCCACTGAATGGTCAGATCTTTTGCTCTTAAGAGTCTGTTCTTCCTACAATAGCAAACGATTTAAGCATTAATTAAGCCAAGCACAATGTGGCAGTGTCGTAAATTGTGATAAATAAACAAATGTTTTGTGCCCAAAATTTCCAGCCAAAATATGGAAATTGTAGACTAACAGGCATAATACCTCTGATTTTAATGATTTTCAAAAACAATGATTCAAGATGTAGATCTCGTCAGCTAGCTTACCTCAGCAGTAAGACAATCACATCACACAGTGACTGTATAATTCGCTCTGGGCAAGAATCCATTGTCAGCAACTCAAGGAACAAATGGATCAATCGCACATGTCGATCTTTGCTAAATCTAAGACCGAATGAATTGATATACCTAAAAAATTGAAACGAAAATTGAAATTAGTTTTATTACATCTGTCAATGACAATTTGACCATATATAATACCTAGATAAAAAGTTACCATTTCAATCGAGCTGTGCAATTTGCTAGGCCCGTGTACAAATCCTTTGACAAAACAACTTCAGTCAAGTCTTGCAAAAGAGTTTCAAAATACTTCTCGACCTCAACAATTAGTCGGTCGTGGTCTGGAAGTAGTTTTAGGTAAGGGCTGTCTTCTTGAGGAAGTTTTTCTTTTAAACACACGCAGGACAATGAGGTTGTATTGACAGTCATCGCTTCACCATTTTCAAGAACATTGTCGAAACTTTCCGCAGTTTTTAATTTTTCCACAGGTCCTGGACGTGGAGCCATGATTGTGCTTCAGTTGCAGATGGCTGTTCTGTAGTAACAATGTATTTTAACAATTACTTTCGTTTGCATTACTTTGCTGGTTGCACTTTTTTCATATTTTCAAGGCAAGCTTTAATGAAATTTACCTTGATCGTGGTCCACTCACTCGATCACCAATTAATTGGGATGATTTTCTGTAAAGAACTATGAATGATCTTGGTCCTGGCAGCTTCTCATAATTCAAAATTGCAACTATTTTAATTTTCTGCAGCGTCCAGCCCCAGTCCAAACGAAAGTTTTGATTTTGTTGCACTCACCAAATTCAGAGTCAGAACTTACACCAACCAACAGAGCAGAATTACCAATTTGTTACAAACTTTAGTTCAGTATTGATAGATCGCTCAAATGCATTTTCAATTTGTAGTCCGTGCCAAATAGGTCACAATCACAATCACAATCCGAAATCAAAATTGCAATTTGCAAATATACGAAAATTCTGTCAACTTGACCAACCAAATGCTGCTGGTCTTGTGCTGCACTTTGGTTGAGTTGAATTTTTCGATTAAACACTATTTTCCCACTTGTTCACTTCTCAGAATCGCCTTGCAAAGTTTGCAAATAAGTTTGCAGTTGCAAATTCACTGACGTGTTGCATGATGCTTAAATGCTGATGCATGCGTCGCACACAAATCAGTTCCGATTTACCACAGGGAAAAACAAATACCGAAGCCGAACCTAACTTCTTGCTAGTTTAATTATACGTCAGTTATTTGCCGTCATCCTATATAGCTACCCACAACGCATATTAACTTTGACCGCTGATTACAACAGTTATTTGTGATAAGTCAGTTCAAAATTCAAGTCTATTTAAGTCAATATTTACATACAAGTAAAATTTGCAAATTAATTGAAAACTCGATATTTTCCATCACATCACAGCACAGCTTTGACACATGAGAATACGAGATACCATGATACTACGATGCAAGGCGAGCAGCACTTGTCTCACAATCACAAATCACAATCAGCTTGGAATGTTAATAAATGTTCTGCTGAAAAATATTAGCAAATAGTTGTGCAAATTTATATTTTGATGATTAGTAGTTTCCAATATCAGCTTATATCGTTCGTCCAACCCAAGTTCATGACTGTGACTGACTGACTGACTCACTCGTCACTCACAACAACTAAACTATTGTTCAACCGTATTATTATTGCACGAGTCGGTTTCGTTGTTTCTTTTTTGCACATCGCAACGAGTTTTCCTTATTGCAAATCCAATTCAAGTGCATGCAAAAGGCTAGCGCGTAGACCAAGCGCCAGGCGCCAAGCACACATAGCCATGGTCATGGTGACGAAGCTCAAGGCCAAGGCCTTTGCCAGTTCCAGCTCCAGCCTTCCAGCCCAACTTCCTCCAGTCATTCATGTATCATGTAACGCTCGACTTTATTCGCGAAATTTGCTATTGTACAATGTGTAGTGTATGATTTCACTAAGTGGTTTTGCCTTGTGATGTGCGCCAATTTCTATATGCCTCATGAAACTTGCACTACTACTAGAAAAGTAAACCATAATTCTAGAAATCCCTCTGAATAAATTGACTATTACGATGACAGCACAGCGACTAATCTGCCGAAATCGATTTTTGACCGAAATTTCATGAGAAATCCAATTCCCGAAAACTAAACACAGTCTGGAAAGGTAGAAATATAATTCACGTTTTGCTGAGCACATTGAGAAACTGCGTGGGGTGGAACGATGCAAGTATTTTGAATGGTTAACGATTTAAACCTGCTAAAAGTATTTGCAAACAAGTTCTGACTTCTGAGAACCGCAATATTTTTTCGAGCGAACCAAGCTGTGCAACGTACAGAAAACGTATGCCACGGACATCCTAGCCTGATAACCGTGATTGAACGCTAAATTGAAGATTCAGAAAAACGTGCAGATCAAGTTTTAGTAATCAGACTTGAGTTAAGTAGTTGAATTATCTTTGCAAGCGTCATACAAACGTAGCAAGCAATAATTCATACTCAAAATCATTCTGATTGCAATCTTATTCAATCACACTTGGTACAAAGGAGAATTTTAATTTCTTCTTGTAATCTTCCCCCAGAAATCGGTATTTATTTTACTAGCTTGGCCTGCATTTTTTGTAAATCAATTTGATATCATAAATCTAAATTGTAGATTTGGAAGTAGTGATTAAAAAAAATCAAAAGAATAAACCCAAACTTTTTATTTTGATACTTTTGATAGTTACATCAAGTGCCCAAAATGTTCATCTAGAAATCAACAAGTTACAATAATTAAGAAAATGTTAAAACATCCAAAAGGTTTCAAAATGCGAACTGACATTTTATTTGCATTTCTGTCGCACTTTCAAATTTTTCTGCATCTCATACCCAACACTAGTGGAAACTGTGTAAAATTGCACCAATCAACCTGACGCTTTCTCCCAGTCTCCTGACTTTCTGACTTATACGCTGATTCTTCGAATCCATCCACAACGAATCCGTTTCTAAAAATTACTTCAAATAATTCATGAAGCGGTCTATGAAAATATATTTGCTTGACGGTTTGTCCAGCGTATCCTGGAAATGCCAACGTAGGTTTCCAATGCATATATTCCGTCAATTTAATGTAAAACACATCTTTGAGCTGGTGTGTCGCAGGGTCTTGAATTTCTTCAATTCCTTTGACAGGAGAATTTCCGTTAAAAACTGGATGCATTATAGTGAACACAAAAGATCCTCCAGGTTTCAAAATTTTAAACATGGCAGCAAAAAGTGGGTCAATTTCACTCATATCCATTAACGCCATGTTACACACGGCTTTGTCGAATCGAGCTTCTCCGAATTTCTCAACAATCGATTGTCCATCGACTGCGTCCAGGCAAAAGAACTCGACGTTGGGAAGTCCTTCACAACGTTTCATTGTTATTCTGATAGATTCTGGGCTGAAATCTGTTGCAACAATGTATTTGGCCCCCAGTTCTTGAAGTCGTTTTGCAAATACTCCCGAGCCACAAGCAATTTCGAGAACCTCATCTTGGCCTGGACGAATTGCCAACAGTTTTTCAGCAGTTGGCGAAACTATTTGGAGGTGAAAGTCGTTACCAATTTCGCCGTGCTGTTTTGCCCATTCATCTGCCATTGCATTCCAACATTCTTTGGTGTAAGCATGGAGGTCCTTGGGTAATTCGGTCTCTGCCATTTCGTCACCTTTTGTATAAGTAAATAATACACCAAACCATTTAGAATTTTGCAGTTTTTAATTTTTAAGAAAGAATTATTGTTTCGCGAAAAACAAAGTTCTGTAAAATGGTAAAGAACACTAAATGCTAAATCCAAGCGTTTACCTTGAGAAGTTATTAAAACTCTGCTCGACAAACGAAAAGAAAATAATTACAGGAGCGAATTTCGGCTTCGTCGTTTGTAATCCAAACTGCTAAACATGATTGAGCTAACCGTTCTTAGGTGACTATTGCTGACTCGCAAGCTTAATTTCACAGCTGGTGTAATTTAATAGGAAAACAACTACTGCCAATTTTTGCCAAAATAAGAGTGATGTCAATATATTAGTGATCTTTGACATGGTACGTTTATAGTTAATTACTTAGCAAAAATGTCTACATTCACACAAAAATATGCCGTGGAACTTTACCCTGAAAAAGGTTCAAAGGTGCAGTAAAAATTCCAAATGCCATTTATCTTTACTCAGAACATGAACTCAGTTCATGAACTCCCTGTTGTGGTCTTATTTTTTATTTTTTATTTTCTTATTAACATTTCTACTTGTGTGTTGTGTAGTACTCAACCAAAAGCAAAGTTTTGTGACAAATATTTTATATTGCCACAAAAACATGCTTGGTTTTCTGATGTCAGATATGCAGTTTGCTTGGAATTCGGTGGTAGAAAATTCATCTATTTCGGATGATAAGCTTTGTTCGTCTAGTTTCTGGTTTGCCGAAAGTAATATTAACTAATTGAAATTAAAAAAATAAATCCCATGGATATTTTGGATATCATAATAATTATATCGTGGGTGTTTTTGCTTGCCAAGCAGTTTTATGAAGTTATTTTGTGGCAGTGGCAAGAGTGGGCAACCCACACCTTGCTAAGCTGCGCTACTATGCTACGCTAGGGTGGTCCAATATTTACACACAGTTCAGTGCAGTGCAGCGCATAGACTTGAATTGTTTTTGGGTTGGAATTGCAAGTCGACCAAGCCAAGTGACTCAATCTGCAAAAGTGCAAAATATTCTAGAAGAAGTTCTAGAGTCTACAAAAACATTCTTCCTTACTTTTTCTGCAGTGCAGTAGTCTGTTCCAATTCCAAACTGATCACTGGTCGGTCACTATTTACTTTGTCAAATTCCTTCTTAGACTGACAGTTTCAATTATTAGATTTTCGCTGGGCGTCTCAAAAATTTAATTTGGATTGGACTCTAGGCACTGGGTGTTAATGTTCACGTGTAAGCTGGTTTTGCCGCAAACCTTAAATTCGCACTATTGAAAGATTCAAATTTTTTCCAGTACTTGACTGAAAAATGTCAAGTGCGGACTCATCAGCAGGAGCAACGGCTGGAACTCCAGAGAAGCCGCTTTTGGTCAAAGCAATTCACGCCTACCGTCCTGTCAACAATGACGAGGTAAGACTAATCACAACAATCGTAATATTTGTCAAAATCTAACCTCTTTATTAGCGATCGCAGCTATGCGAGATCGCTCTTGTTGGTATTTTCAGTGTTATTTATTTAACCCGATTTTGTTGTGTATTTTTTCCAGTTGAAGCTAGAAAAACATGACATCATCACGGTGACTCAGAAGGAAGACGGTGGGTGGTGGGAAGGGACCCTTAATGGGCGAACAGGCTGGTTTCCCGCAAATTACATAACCGAATATGACCCTTCGACCCTTTTGACGACTAATCCTACATCCCTGGAAGCATCCCCTACAACTTTGACTTCATTAGCTGGTGGCAGCTCGCCCTTAAAGATGGCTGGAACAACTGCCTCTTCCCCAAATCTGGGGGGAACTCATGTTGGTTTGGGGACAAGTTCTGGCCCTGGTGCTAAAAGGTCACAATTGACATCCACTCCAATCATGAGTACATCTGCACTCCTGGCTCCGACTGAAGAACAATTACAATATCGAAGAATGGTTTTGAACGATTTGACTTCATCTGAAACAACTTTAATTGAGGACATGCAAGGACTTTGGGACACTCATCTGCAAAACTTGTCAAAATCAGGAATGTAAGCGAAAAAGGTCCAATTCGATTTCGTGGGGGAATCAGACAGTCTGAAATTGAGCTTGTTTAAAACTTGGTTGAGTTATTTTTTAGCTAAAAGTTTTTTTTTTGGTTTTCAAGGAATATATTAAAGCGAACACTAACCTGTATCTTAAGCAAACATCTAAGCCAGTAGAGAAAGACCATACAAACTAGGGTGTATTTGGTTATTAGAAGATCTAAATCTAAAAATGCATTTGACTTTTAATCAGAAATTTTGTTTCATGTGGAAACCATTTCTGAAAGCTTGTCAATGAAACGTGAAAAATAGTATTATTATTACATCTATAGAAGGCTAGGCTAATTTAATTCATCATTTTATTCTAGATTGACACCGTCCGAGTTCAAAGTTTTGGTCGGAAACTTTCAAGAATTGATTCAGTGCCACAGAACCTATATCCTGAATTCTGTCAGAGCTGAAACAGTCAAGGCAGCCAAGGAGCAGAGGATAGGAAAAATATTTTTAGACAATGCACCGAAATTAGAATCCATCCACAAAGTCTACTGTGAGAACCACCCAAAAGCTGTTCAAGTCATCGAGAAATACAAGGAGGCTTTGGGAACATTTATGGAGACTCAAGGACTAGGACCGATGGGACAACCAGGAATCATAACTTTGATCACCGGCTTGAGTCAACCTTTCAGTCGTCTTGAAAAATATCCGACTCTAATCCAAGAACTTGAGCGGCATGTGGAGGAATCTCATAAGGACAGAGGAGATTTGCAAAGATCAATTGAGTATTACAAACAAATTGATGTGAGTTTGGTTTGTTATAAACTTCGTAGTCCAAAATCGCTTTTCCTCCACGAAATATAATCCACGAATATTTCATTGTTTCTAAATTGTTGTTTTTTGTGTAACTTTTAGAAAACTTGCATAGCTGTTCGAAAACAAAAGGAAATGGAACTGGAAGTTTTAAGTGGTGCGATTGAAGGTTGGGAAGGGTCAGATATTTCAAGTCTTGGGGACATTATTCACATGAATTTGGTTCATATTGGTAATTTTTTGCTACTAATTTCAAGGGAGTCATATTCTAAAGGTAAAAGCTCTGTATACTGTATGGATGGATATTTATGTTTGAATTTTAAATTAGGACCAGATTGCCAACCCCGATACTTCGTGCTGTTCACAAATACGCTACTAATCCTTGCATACAATTCAGAGAAAAATTCACTTGCCTACGAAGGGAAGATCCCAGTCAGTGGAATTACTTTGACTGCTCTGAACGAAAATGAAAGAGGAGTTTCTCACGCCTTTGAAATTGCCGGTAAGTGTTCTTTACAGATAAATTAATCTTACTTGTATTTTATTTGATGATTCCAGTATTTTTAAACTTAATAGAATTTTTAGAATTTTGAAAATCGTAGACATTTAAATAACAATGTTGATATAATGTGCGATTTGGTTTCGAATTCCTAGCATTCGAAGAACGTCACGCAAATGCGAAAAAAATGTAGTTTCTGTATTGGCTTGGTATGAGAAGTTGATGGGTAGAGATTTTCGAATATTAATTTTGGTCAGTCCTGTATTCAGATAGACCATTAGTCCATGCGAGGTGAAATTTTTGGACAGATTCCTAAATTATTCTCTGATACTTCTGCAAGATAATTTGATGAAATACTATAATAATCGGAGTTTTGTTTTTGAATTTCCATGCGCATTATTTCTCCAAGATGGGTCACATAATATCGTAAAAATTTGGTTAAATCAAAATGGGAGATAAAAAAGATTTAAAAAAAATATTGGACTGTGTCCGATGACAATCAAAACGCATTGAGATTCCCATAAGGAGATTCGATCTTTTGTTTTTTTATGACCCCATTGCATGGACTACATAGAAACTGGTTCGTATCAGTTATTTCGTTGACTCGGACCCAATGCATTCAGAAAGTTGGTTCGATCTCAAAATCGAGGGAAACCGCGAATAGTTACATTGTTAGATAAGTTCAGTTCAGTTACCTACCTGTACAATTGTACAGATTGATCTGTAAACGCGGTCCATGTTAGACTTAGAAAACTTCAGATTAAGAATTTTTGTAAGTAAACATGAAAGGGAAAGTAATTAGTTTATATTTTTTGCTTTCTTTCTTTCTGTAGGCCCAATGATCGACCAGATATTAGTGACCTGCTCTTCAAAACAAGTGAAAGAAAATTGGTTGCAGCATCTGAATAAAATCCTGAAGACAAACAGATTTCCCTCATTTGGATATTCGCCGTTGCAGGTAGACACATTTCATCTCAATCAAATTGATTCACAATCTCTTGAGAGGGATTCAGATAAATCTCTTGACTCTTTCAACTATATTGAACATCAACCGTCAAAAACACCGCCGTATTATGTGCTTGTCGAGTACTTGTCTAAATTGTACCACACTCGAAAGTTTTACTTGAAGGGCTCTAGCTTTGAATTTAAACGAGGGCATCGGGTACAAGTTCCGGCCCTCGCAAAACCTAGACGGAAACAACTTCTCAGAGTTCTAGGAGCCAACAATTTGGCTGGAAATAGTGGAAGTAGCAGTGCCAGTGCCAGTCCCAACTGCAGCTTGGAATCTGAAAGCTCTCAGAACATGTTGCAGCCCAAAAATTCAAATTTGGAGAAAATGGCCCGAAAATGGCGATGGGATGTTTGGAATTTCAGAAGGTCTGGTACTGATGACGTTAGCTGTGATTTTAGTAAACAGGAATTGGACCGATCCCCATGCGGCCTTAACGAACCGCTTGAAAAAACCAATTCCTGGACTGAAAACTCGACTAGTTCTAAACTTGCTGATGGCGGTGCAGTTTGTCCAGCTCGAAGTAAATCGGTTCCAGCGATGAAGCTAGGCATTCTAAAAAGTGAAACAAAATTTCTAGAGAACACTAGAAAAGGAAGACTTACTCGACAAAATGCGTTTGACATGGACGACGGCGACTTTGAGCATCAACCAGACGAGAATCAAAATATCGAAAGGATAAATTATAATGGTGCTGAAGGAAACAATCAGCCAATCCAGAATAATGCTGAAACCAATCCACGAACTGATTCAGTTGATTCGGGACTTGGGGACTTTAACAATTTTAACAGGACTTCTCATGCCAATTTTTTCGAACAAGTAGCACTTGATGTGTCAAACAATGGCGGTGTTCTTGGGGCAGCTTCTCAGACAAGGCAATCCCCTGAAATCTACCGGAGTAGTTTATATGCTCATTGGCTAATGAAACTGGAGACCTCAGAATAATGTGATGATTTACGCTTATATTTTCAACATTGGAACCAATATGGGAATTAGAAACTAATTGGATTGGATGCTCTAATTCCAATTAATATTTCGATTTTGTATCTGGAATTACTGTAGTTGACTGTTTAAATAGTTCAATCCATAGGAAGTAGCTGAATTTCTGCGGTAATTCCTTTGCGCTAGTTTTCCTCATTTATATGACAGCGAAGAGCGAACGACCCATTTCCAATTTTACCAATTAGGAACGGTGCCACGAAACCACACTGTGGATAATGGCGGTTTTTCTGTGATAAATTAAAGATTTGATTTAACCTTTGTCTCTCTGAACGACAGTTTAAGTCTTTGAAATCTAGTCCAAAATGTGAAATCTAGTCTAAAATGTGAAATCTAGTCCAAAATGTTTTAATTCATTTTTTGTAATCCTAAAGTTACATTATTGAATGCAAATGCAAATTCCGAAGTTGGGAGGATATCATTCCTGCTTTGACGGCCTAGATTGAACTTGAATACTTATGTGAACCGTGATGTTATATTATTGAATTGCATATTCACATTGTTAAAGCTATTCTAATTTAATAAGAAGAAACATTTAAAGTTAATATGAATAAATTGATGGATTTTCAAATTCAAGAATGATAGTTTTGCGTCTTGTATTGAAGAATTTGCATGCAATGTTGCCTAATACCTAATCTTTAATCTAATTAAAAATACCTTGACATTGACGAAGGATATAATTTGGGAATTAATTTTGCTTTTGTTTTTGTTTCTTTTTTTGTTACTGGTTCGCTGGACATTCCCAGACTTTTGGGCACCTAACTCCACCAGTACAAGCGTGGAATATTTCTCGCCTCAGACCTGCGTCACCTTTTAATCCTTTTTTGGCCGAATGTCTTGCCCTATCCAAAAATATGAATGGGAAATCATCTTCATCTGCGACTGGAAATGGAACAAGAAACGGAACACAAAACATACCTGGCTACGGTGCACCTGTTCCTGTTACTCATGAAGAAGATTTTCTGATTCTTTCCATTGTGGATGCATTTTGTGCCAAGAATCGTCAAGTGTCTACTGGTAATTCAATTCCAACAAGAAATTGTTCTAAAAACTAACAACTAAACTAACCAATTCCTATTCGCTTGCCAGACATAATTTCTATTATATAGATTTACGCACTTTTTGCACTGTTTTGTCTTTTTTTGCTGGATTGTGTGATATGGAGTTGTGTTACGAAGTCATTCTGGGGATTAAATTGCCCTGTTCTCAGTGTGTTATCGGTTTAATTGGTCGCTTCGTGTTCTCAATTTTCAACAGTTTTCGCTTTCTTGCACCTAGTGATGAATTCATTCTAAAGCTTCGGTTTCGTACCTCAAGGCCTTTCGTTTCTACCTTACTGTTTCGACTAAATTTGGATTGTTTGTGGATCGGCGAACTCTTTGAATAGCACAAAGTTTCGGAACGTTGTAGTGCAGCTCAGAGAAGCACTTCAAACATTATCGCACCTGCCTGTCCCTGTCAGTATCTAGAATTCAAGGGTTAGGTCTCTTCATTTCGATTTTGCTTCAGGGATGAAATTCGGTCACTTTCGGATATGATTTTCTGGGCTGATTAGGAATGATCATTCATTTAGTATATGGTTAGTCAAGCCAGTACACTTTTGCTTCAAGGCTTCACGATAAATTCCACAAGTCCGCTTATCTGCCTGCATCATTCTCCACAAACAAAAGATACAAAATATTAGAACTTAATCTATCGAAATTGTTAATACACGACACAGTGTCATCCTCGAATCATAACTCAGTGGCGGAGACTGGAAAGTTAGCGAATGCACCAGGAAAACCTACGAGGTAAGCAAAGCATTCTTTTGTTTGCTTTAAAATCTTGCATTGAGTTTGGAGTGCAACCTTGTTTGCAGTGTGTACGTTGCGTTCTCCCGAATTTGATCACCGGACTAAACAATTTCCACAATTAATTCTATTGAAACTTCTTTATAAGCGTGGTATTTATTTAATATTGCAGGACGTTGGCCGAAGTCGTATTCCTACTCAGAGAAGATGTTTCATCTCTGAAGTCAAATCTTGCCAAAGTGATGACACAATTGGATGAAGAACAACAGGCACGCAAAGCGCTACAGAATTTTGTTCAAAGCCATATTCCGGTGGGATCAACCGGTACGGATTAGAATCCTTTGTTCTTTGAACGAATGTATTTGTGCTTATATTTATCTTATTGATTTCAATTTTAACTTGTAAAGTTGTTTTAGTTGAGTTTAATTTCTTGTAGTACAATTTTATCTATTGACAATCCAAGATACAATCTAGTTTGCTTCTGGCCATTTTGGACCAAGTCCAAAACGTTGTGCTTAATTTTCCGTCAAAAATAAATGGAAATAAAATCAATCATAAGTGAAATTCAGTGGGTAATATAACTAACTGTTATCAACCTATCAACTGTTTAGTTGATATTGCAGAAGGGATCCCTTACGAAATATTAGGATCGGCTTCCAATAATTTGGAAATAGTTGTTTTTATACATGAAGCGAAATAACCAGAATATAGTGAGTACGAACAATTATTATTTGAAATTTTATAAATCAGAATCTGAACTATTCAGAAGCGGCCGCATTTTACGGAATAAAGAACTAAAGTTTTTGGTGTTGCTTTATTTCAATTTCAACTCAAGACGCTATTTTTATAGACTTACAAGAGAAAATTTTTACCTGGGTTTACTTGAGCATGTCCCAAGAATTAAGTCGATATATTATTGTGATTACTTCTGTGTTCAATCAAAGTCCACAGTTGACTTTCGACTTTGGTTTTGGACTGGTTGACTTACTTCTCCAGGCTAATGCCAAGGGTTAAAAGTTTTAACGATAAGCTGGAATCCCAATACTGATTTTGCACATTTTGTAATTTATTTCAATCCGTTCTTAGGACATGCACATGTCAAGATATCCACAAAAAATGTGCCGCGTGGCACACTTTTACGTTTGACTAGTTCCTTGGTATTTTGTTAAAACTTCAGCACAGAGCCGTGATATTTTTCTATATTTCTGAATTTATTAATTGTGTTGCAAAGTAGATGAACAATTGGAGTTTGCATGATTATCGTGTGGGCGATTGTGATCAAAGCTTCGAATCTACGTAGATGTTATTTTGCATTTTGGCAGTTCCAATTTGTACATAGAATGACAGCCTTCGCCGGAACATTTAACAAATAATTTAACCAGTCCGGCTTCATCCTGAAAAAGGGCTCTGCTCAAAAAATATTTAGCAGCAAGTGCTGCGGGGAAATCAAAGCACCGATCCTGCTGTTTTCTACATACGAAACTTTTGCTGGCTTCAAAAATTGCAACTCTAGCATAGCAATTAATAAATTCGAACAAAGCACATCATGTCATTCAGTATGAATCAAATTAGGGCAACCCAAAAAATTACTTTTATTGCACGCAGAAACACTTCGCAAAAATATTAATGAACGATTTAACATATTCGAGGAACAGAGGTATTTAAATTAAAAAAATTAAGGCAAATCGGTCGACAAAATTTCTGACTTAAAACATTTTAGTAAAACTTTGGAGTATCATTCAGTAGTAGTCTGGGGCTGGTGCACAAACAATTCTTACAAAGTCGGCATATTTCACGACTCCATTTGGTTTCACGTTCGCTTCCCGAAAGATTTGTTCAACTGTAGAGCAAGTTAAGATTGAATTACCATTCGGTGAGGGTTTTTTTTTAGCGACCTCCTTTCTTGAAAAAGTGTATCGTTTTTTGGCATAAATCTGCTACTTCATTTATGGGTTTTAAATCGTAGAAGTCGAATTTCAAAGTCAATTTACCTTCCCGTGAGCTTAATTTTTCTCCCCAATTTCCCAAAATGTGTTTGAGGTCTTTGGCATGAATCGTACCACTATTGGAAACATCAAATGCTTTAAATGCATTCAAAATCTCATCAGGAATTTTTTCAACTTGGTTGTGAGTGTGTAGTGTGTCCAAAAAGTCTGCGAAACTCATTTTCCCACCTGTGGTGAACATCAAATAAATAGTTTCAACAATCAAACGAATGATGTTGTCAAATTATGCTTTGGTTGTTTCTCAAAAATATTTTCACATATATCATTTGTCAACTAGAATATTAAATTTACCTTTGTCTTTCAAATATTTCCTCAGCTCTGCAATAGTTGGACTCATTCCAAGTGACCTCATAATCAAGGACAATTCATCCAGTGTCCGAATGACTCCATTTCTCGCATTCAAATAAAAACACTCGCGAAACTCTAGAGGTCAAACATTCCTCTCATTAAGCACAAACCACAGCTGTTAAACTGGCTTAGTAAATAATAATATTTTAAATTAATTGTTTAAGAGTAATCACCGTCGATGTCTTGCTCTCGGAAAAATCGGGCCATTCTTTAGAACAATAATAAATTGTTGCCTTGGATTATAGCAGTAAGCTACTTTTTTGGTTTTAAATCTCAAATTTTTGAGTATTTGTTTCGTAAGATGTTGAGATGGAGGTACAGAAGCAGAACTACAACAATCTGTTCATCATTCAACTTTTTCACCCTTTTCTCACGTCAAGTTGAGTTGAGTACGTCAACCTGATTGTGCAAGTGAATATAGTGTTTTAGTGGGTGCTGATGCTAAATGCTATGAGTGTATCGTTTCCGTTATCAAGTTTCATACAGTTGCATTGAGAACAATGTAGTCAAAAAACACCACACCTGAATTTTGTACTATTATTGAGAGCTCGAGCTCACCTGTCCTCTCAAACATTTCGTTCTACTGCAAATCCACTAAAAATTACAAATTTTGAATCCTACCGAATGCCAAATTCTAAACATATATTAATACTACTTTCTATCTAGGCCCTTCTGTATTTGGTTCCGTATAATGGAGGATATCAGGATTCAGGGATGAATCTCAATTCTTTCGCAATATTGATAAATGGCCCTATTTGTCGATAAAGAAGCACATGAGGTTTTATTCGCTGCTCCTAGTATCGTGTTTTATTGTTTACATTGGCACAATCGGAACTTTACACAGACTTAATTTGGTGTGGCCTGCACAAATGAAAAATGACTTGACAAAAATGAATAGCGTGACCACATAAAACCCCCCAAAAAAATTGGAATTCAATATTTAATTGATTTCCATGTGCTTGAAATTCTAAAATCAAATGCAATAAAATAAGAACTAATAATGAATTGTATTTGGGATGCGTTTTAAAATTGTTCGTCGAACACCCCAAATCCGAATCGATATCAAATATTTTCTAAAAATCAAATAAAACAAACCTAAATCGACAAAATACAGTGTTGAAATAATGCTTAGAACACCCGAGACTTTTAGGCCGTAATCCAGTGAACTAGATTGTATAATAATCATATTAACTCGGTTTTATAAATTTTCGTATGAAGCCACAACTCGGTATAATTTTTGCTAGAAGAGAGTACTAACTTTTTTGTGATTTTCTCAAGCTACCCAACGAAGCACTCTGAAACTCGTAGATTTGTTGGTCTGTTATGACCTTCGAAATCGCTTATATTTTTTGTGAATTTATTTTGAAGTGATTTGGTCATGATGAGCTCATTGACATCCCTCTTTAGTAAAATTTGAAAATTTCCAACCAGTTCGCACTTCGGAGCTAAAATGATATACTACAAATTTTCAAAACTCTACCTCAGCAACACGTTTTTAAACTATGGATCTCACCGAAAAAGAACGCAAATAAATTTCAAAGAAATGTCTTTATTTGTTGCAAATCAGAAATTTAACATTTTCAGCCTCTAATAATTCATTTTAGTCTATTTTTCAAACATTTTATTTCAACAGCAATAAGTCCACCGTTTGGTAGACAACTTGTTCTATGTACGGGACAAAAGTTGAACGGTTAGCTTTAAACCAATTTCCAATTGTTAGTCCAACTGGCCTAAGAATTTTCAAAATCATCCCTGTTCTCTTTCGATCGATTTCTCTCTTGCTCCAAACTTGAATAAAATTTCTTGAAAATATTTCCAATTTTGAAGCTTCAACAAAATAGTACCGGCAGACTAGAAAAGAAGAAATTCCCACAATTGGAGCTAACAAATTAACGACAAGATTTGTTGAATCAAAAAGATGAATTCCACAATAGCTCCCTGCAACTAAAATAATAAATCCTCCTCCCAGTAACACTTTGGTACAATTTTGAACCGTGTCCGACAAATTAAAATGAATATTCATGATTTTGACAATTCGATAAATATAAAGTGCTTTCCTGAAACCCTTTCTCAGAATCCTCGGGTGTGTATGAATTTGATGCAACCAAAATGTTGCACTTTCAAAATATATTGCCATTATCATAACAGCGATGTACAAGAAACCTACTTCAAGTCTCACAAATAAAGCGTAAGCCAACAGAAAAGGAATTTCCTGGTACCAGGCGTGCAGTCCAAATATAAACTTAAATGCACCGTAGAAATAGCGTCTTCCAGGGTCGTAGTAAAATTCGTAAAAGTTTAGCCCAGCCAAAATTGGTAGCACATTAGAAACTACGTCAAGAATGTTAGACGCAATTATTATAAGTGAACCTTTGCGCTCCTCAATTTCTAGGTCAGCTTGAGTCAAAAGCGTATCTGTAAATAGCCAGAACAGAAATCATTTCAATTGGCCAAAATTTGAAATTTGATAACGGTTTCAGGGTACAAATGCAACCTTGAAATGCCTGATCAGTCCTTAAAACATTTTGGACGATTGCTGCAACGTTTTCAAATTCTGCAATGATGACAACGCCAACAGCAGTGATTGTCGAACCACTAATCGCAACGAAGATGTTGAAAATCAGTGCTTTGGTGGGCAGTGTGAGTTGGACGCAATCGCAGAGGACGCACACATCAATGAACAGCAACACCAAAGGGGCCCCGATCATTGCAGTTTTGCTGACAAAATGCCGAAATTTATTCTTGCTTGGAAGAAACATTTTTGCTCTGAAATCCCAACGTCTGGGTAAGATGCAAAAGAAATTGCAAATTTGAAAAGTTAAGTTCAACCGAGAAAGTGTTTGTTTTGTAAGCATTGTTGAGGTTTCGATTCAGATGAATTCAACTTTAAAAAATGAGAACTTTTTTTATTCGTTTCCGAGGTGCAAGCCACTGGCGAAATTCTGATCCGATTTGTCTGAAATATTTTATTTCGAGGGACAGACTAGAGGCTATGAATACTCTCGAAAAGGTTTACAAACTTGCTAGTAATTTAAGAAATTACGCGACCCAATAAGGTAAAAATAATACAGGACTGTAAATGTCAGTCGAATTTTTTATTTGGGAAATAAAATAATAATAACTCTAAACCAAGATTATAAGGAAGTCAAAAGGTTTCCAAATTCTAAGCCTATTCATCTTCATTAAATACATTTCGGTATTTCGGTGCTGCGGTATAATTTAACCCAACTTCAGACTCAACAATCAAGCTATCCATTTTTATGCAGTTCGCAGGTCCCTTAATACTACATAATTATTTCGGCGAAGGCTGTATTGGTTTTTACTTGATAAAATTATAAAATGTACCACAGGGTAGAATTCTTCATAAAGGTTAACTAAAATAGAATTACAATGTCAGTCCAAGGGTTGGTTCGTTTTCTTAGACTCTATATTCTTGCAATCGTATTAAATGGATGTTTTCGAATAACATTTTTACCAATTCCAGTGGTACTATTCCACTACAACTGGAATGGTACAGCCAAGGCAATCGTAGAAAAGATTACAGGTTCCATGCCTAATGGAGACGGATGTGATTAAATAATTGCTGAGTTTAGGTTTAGGTGTACTTTTGGCAGCAATTGTACTGTGGTTGACTCACAATTAAAAACGCAAATTTGTTGTAAAATGATGTTTTGATTGAACCATTTTGAAGCTACGTATAGAAGCTGCTTTTGAACGATTTGGCGCAGATAATTTTACAAATCTGATTTTGAGAATAGACAAGTTCACTTAACCTTAACAGATGCACGCTTTCCGGGCTTTCCTGGCATTACCATAGCGTTTTGTACTAGGAATTCGGAAATCACACTTAAGTTAATAGTTAATTAGGTACTTCACAAAGTGATAGCATTTCTTGTATTGAAATTGAAAGATCGATGGATATGCAAGGTTGTCTACAATATTGAAGCTTATAAAAGATGTAGTATAAGTGTGCCAAAATTATAACTACATGGTGGATTGATTGCGTTATTGATTTCAATATTTAATATTTCTTTTAAATAAACACTCATATTTTTATTGCACCAATCAGTTAAAGCCAAAATTACAAGATCACACACATATTTAATATTATATTTATATATTTAATTGGTATATGGTATTTTGTTTACTCGTCACAACATTCAATATTTACATACGACTGTATACAATGTAAGGTGTATTTCGTATCATTGCAACATGAATTCCAATTTACAAGAATTTGTAATGCTGTGTAATTTGTTCAAATTACAAGTAATTTAATAAAAACGGTTTTGCACGGTTGCCCTTAAAATTGGAATACCTTATCAAGTCTATCTGTCTATCAAATGGTTTTATTGTGTGAGTACTCGCTGATTAGCTTCCAGACAAACCTTGACTGAAGTGAAAGCGAAACAATTTTTTTAAACTACAGAGATCTTCTATTCTACATGAATTTAGCAATGCAAAATTCCGGAAATTATTAAGGACTTAGAAGGGTAGACAAAATCATCAAGATTGCTAGCATCTCAATTCTGCTGCTCCTCCAAATTCTCTTGAAAATGGACATTCGGGTTTTACGACAGAAGTCTTTTTCCAAATCTTCCATCATTATTTCTACGGTGTTTTTGTGCGTTCGAAAATATGGCGAATGCAAAGTTTAGAGCAAGTCGGTTAATTTATGTGGCCTAGTGAAATGAGTTACCTTTCTGAGTATAAAACAAGAAGAGCGTGTACATGGAGTCTTCAGTATGTTTTTGTCGAAAGACACAATCGCTTCATTTAATTTCACAGAAGGCAATGGTTCAAGCTAAAAATAAGCCAATATATTAATCTGGGAGTATGGCAGGGCAGTGCGAAACATTTGAAGTGCAAAGAAGTTAGCATAACTAAAATACAGTTATCGCATTATATTATGTATATTACATTACGTGTGATGTAAATGCAAATGCAATGCAATTATTTCTGAAGTTTCTTTGGTGTTGTGCTTGCTTCATTTGCTTGTCGTCAAGAGCTCAATCATATGGATCTGGATCGGACACTAATTTTACGACCCGAACAGTTGCAATTGGCCAAGGTGGAAATGAGAACGGTATTGTTCGAAATCCCAACAACGGTGCTGGACCACATTCAATTGAGAACGGTGTAATTAGTAATGAGAATTCAACAGAACCTAGCAAAGCTAGTGGACGAGTTTTCTTCAAGACTGATCCAGTTGATGGATCTCAGTCAATTATTGGAACTTGGTTTACTTTTACAAGTTGGACACTCACATTTGCATTTTTTGGCACTGTGTTTTTGCTCGCATGTTCTGCGACTGCTGTTTACTATGTCTTATTCGTGGTAACTGAACCTTCGCAACAACACAGAAGGTGACCCATAAAAATGTTATGTATATTTGCAAAAAGGCGGTCGTACCAATGGTTTTCGACTACTGGGAAACACCGAACTTTTGGATAATGTTTAAATCATGATGTTAAATGTATTTGCAGATCGGTGGCAAGTACTACAATTAGCAATTCAATCACTTCTAAACTGGAGAACTGGAATTTTGTCCAAGTGTTGGACCTCATCCACATTGGCTACGATTTGTATTTCACTCTAGATCTGGATAACTTGGAATGTCAGAAGAAAATATTGTGCGAATTTCAAGAGCCTGAATCTAACCAAATCGGTGGATCTGGAGACATATCGAGGAAAGTCTCAGAATTTCTATTGTAAGCACAAAACACTGAAAAAATTAACGAATTCCCCACAAAGCTTGGAAATGAACTAAAAATTTACAATTATAATCAATATGCCGTGTTTTTGACTATTTTGACAAAGATATCTGGACGTGTTCCGGAACTACCCACACATTAAACAATACCAGGAAGCTGTGATAAAAGGTCAAACACGTCGGAAGGACTTGTCTTGTGACCAAATTTACCCAGAATGCCAATTCTCAGTGGACAATTTCGATTCGAGGTTTCGTCGTGTGTTTCCAAGTGAAAATTCCAAAAAATGAACTTAAGCAACATCCAGTTCAGTATGATGAAGCATCAATCTACAACTGTTATTCACATTTTTCATATCCACTTTGATTATGAGGCAGCAACAAACCATAACTGTTCAAAAATTTTGCTATGTAACTCTTAATTAGAAAATCAAAAGATGGATTTAAAGTTTATGACAAAGATAAAGCAAATTCAATTAAAAATTTCAATTTTGCTAAAAATTTATTCATCGTACTTCCTTTTTCATTGTAATGAATTGCATTTGAAATGAAATTCTCAAATCAATAGCTTAGAAAAATACGGAAGAAATATTGCCCAACGCTTATAAAAATTCGTTATTGGTCAACTTGACCATGTCACATTTCACACTTAAATTTAGTCAAGAAAGGTTATTGAATTTGATTTGCATTTGGGTTTGAAGTTGCGGAACTGCCCAGTTTCAACTGCCAAGTGCTGTGCCGAGCCGACTACCGCCAGGAAGACTTTTATCTCTTATTTAGACGACAGCTCAACCCAACTTCGCACTATTATTCTCATTTTTATAGTTTTTCTTCCTGGTTTAATTACTTCCTTATCCAAATCCAATTCATCCGTCCGAATGCAATTCAATTAAAAGTTTATTTTTGTAAACACTCTGTTGATGATGATGGTTTGATGGACGTAGACTCAAGAGTAAAGAGAAAAATGACATGACATTCGCCTCGGTTGATTTGATTTGAAGAGTATGGACTCTCATTTTTTTTTTAATCTGACGATGATGAGTCCTCGGTCGCCTGGGATTAAAATGCAATGAACTCGAGAGTTCTCATCCGCAAAGATAAAAAAGTTTCATCCTAGACATTTACTTTTTTTTAATACTCGAGGAATCAAATGATCAAGTGGCTAAAAGTCAAATGTTCAAATATATCATCATTTTCATTATCAGGCTCGAATAGGTAGGTACTCGCTGACCCATATTATCAGGAAAACGCTCTCCCTGCACTCTGCGCTGTATACGTCGATTCGATTAATAAAAAATTATATCAAATATTGCATTGGAACTGGTATCCCGCTTCCCGTTGTCTCAATCAGAGTCCAGAAACCAATCGAGTCCTACTTAAATGCAAGCACTCAAACTACTAGTTAAAGTCTCAAACGATTAAAACACTTTTTTCTTTGAAAATGATGTCAGTGTCATTGTCATTTTCACAATCACAATGTGTTCAAATAGTTGCAGTTGTTGCTTGTTTCTTAATCCAATTCTCAACAGCAGGGGAAATTCTGTGCCCAAGGCTTTTGCCCAAGAAGGTAAGCCAAAATCTGAATTAAACAAATCTGCGAAAATCGGCCTAAAGTTTTCTAAATTTTGCTTTGATTCTCAGGGAGTTGATCTGCAGTGTTCGTACATGAACCCGAACAAAACTGAAATTACTCGTTCTTGTTCTCTAAGATCTTCACCAGACACGATAGCAAAATACAATTGCAAATCATATTTTAATCCTTCAAGTCGAGAGGAAGATGAAAGCAAATTTTCTAGAAGAGGAGGAGAGATGAAATGTACTCGGAAAGGAAAATGGAGAAATGTTGCACATTTTAGAAAATTCAAGTGTCATTTGTGTAAGTTTTTCGGATGTTCGGTCAAATTTGGACATTCGGAGCAGTAATCAAATTTATCTGTTGAATTTTGTTTTATGGTTTATCATATTGAAGAACTACTAACTGGTGTTTTCCTACTCCGTACAGCTGCGAGCGGATGGATCAATCAAGTAATTGACACGAATCGAGTTGTCATATTTAGCCTCAGCTATTGTGGATATTGTCATAAGGTAAAAAGATATTAGATAATAGATAATTCTGAATGCTTTCTACAGCAGTTAGTGGGCATTTTTATTTCGTAATTTACAACCTTGTTGTTCTGTTCTATAACATGATTTCAGATCAAGCAGATATTTCAAACTTTGAAAATCAAATATTTTGCAATTGAATTGGATCTTGTAGACGAAAGTGAGTACAAAATTTAGATAAGGCTGATTCAATACAATCTCCGCTCTGTATTCAAGGCGATGTTAGTTCAAGGCTTTGCTATTTCTCGTGCAGAACGAGAACGTGGCTCTTTACTAAACGTTTGAAAAAATTGCATTTAAATTTTTACTCGTTTTCTTTTTAGGAAAAGCTACACTATTAAAACAAGCTCTGAGCAGAAAAACCGGGATGCGAACCTATCCGAATGTTTGGGTTCACCGAAAGCATCTTGGCGGATATGATAATACTTATGCAGCCTATTATTATGGGACTTTGCAAACATTACTGGACTCACCGCTACCGCCAATCAATCACTAATCATAATTAATTGCCTGCCATGCCAGAGATACAAAGTGACATAATCCACACGTTAAGCTCATGGAATAATGAGCTAAGAGCCGGATGGACACAGTTCTAAGTTTTAAGTGCATGTGTGCGAAATTTTATACAATCAAATGGATGAATAAATTACATTTCAACACATGCTCAGATTTGAGATAACGTTAATCCTCAATTACTCCAATGCATGCAATGTCATTTAGCACCTCTCACAAGCATCGAATCATGATTTATTTTGGTCTTTTCATTCAACCCAATTTGTCTGACGTTTGATATACACGTAATTATCCACTTGCAAACTTATAGAAAAGTTTTAATCCATACTTGGCCTAACATTTAGTGATTGCTGCAAATGATTGGGAAATATGCAATGAGTGCAGAAAACTACACTTGAGGATTTTATACTTTTGGAATAAAATCTTTTTTGAATTTATATTATGGAGGTTAAGTGATGATTCGTTTCAAAAGCTTATTGGGCCTTCAAATTAATAATGAAGAGCTATTTTTGGGACAGAACAAGGTTTTCGGATTTCGTACGGTCATTGTGTATCAAAAATAGATTAAATTTTATGTTCATAAAATTGAGCCTTGATCTAATTTACATCATAGAACCCGACTAATCTAAGGGATATTCACTTGAATCGGACTTCCACTTGAATAGACTACAAGAAAAAATCCGAATCTGTGTGCAGTTACTCTGTCATACTTTACAATTGAAAAACATAAAAATACGAATGAATTGTTCATGCAGAATTCTAGAACTTCGTGCTTACAGTTGTAAAACGATTCGATACTTAGTTTTTGGCTGGCTCACGTTCAATTAATTAGTTCAAGGTGTCGCTACATTATTTGTTGAATCACAATAGTGGACAAGGGCTTTAGCGTCAATCATTGTTGGCTTAATATGAACATCCACTAATCATTACTGCTAAATTTGTTTAATAAATCATTTCGTGAGCATTTTTTACTGGTAGACATGATTTGGACCAGAAATTCCGTAAAGTTCGTTCAGCCTACCGGGCAAGTAATTAAATATCGAAACCCAACAACAGAATCTATGCAAAAGCTTATTAGCCATCTCGTTATTTAAGAATTGGATAAAATTTTAGTATGAATTAAGTTAAATTTCGAAGATTTGTTTGAAGAAAATGCATGAAACGTATTAAAATTAAGTTAGATATTAGATAACAGGTGCTGGTAGTCAAAGTTTGAATTAATTATTACTTAAATAAGAAGTAATTACATCACGATTCACGACAAGCCCGAATATCTTTCTGAAAGACTGAAAAATTTGTAATTTTCTACCCTTGTCAACCCTTTCGTTCACCATTTGTCAGGTATAGATTGAATTAAGAATGCGCTCAAGGGTAATTTGCAGTAAAGGATTTGGGAAGATCGTTTCAACGACTATGCTGCTATTTCATAAATATTTTTATGAATATAAATTACAAAGGTTCCAAAAAACCTGCAGCGACAACTAAAAATGTAAAAACCTGTGAAATTAGCATACGCACTGGCTGAGTGCAAACAAACAATACATGTAAAAGCTGCTTAAGCAAGCAATCATATTTAATGGAATGGATAATTTAGGGAGAAATGGGTAAATTCCACAAAAAAATGAATGTAATGTTGTTGCTTCATTGTAGAAATCGTAAAAATAATTGGTCAACCAAAATGATGCGTGGATTTAGTCAAGAAATCTATGAATTCATACAGTTCACAATAAACAGCATTCAAAATTTACGAACCTGAAGACCTTGGTGACATTATAATATGTAATCACCTGTCCTCCTTATTATTAACACTCTCTTGTGTTGTAACAGATTTCTTCTGTTGCAGAACTCTGCAAACGTGCACCCAAGAAGAGTCAACAAAATCCCGGAAATGTAATTTTAAGATCTTTAATTATCTTGAGGTATGCATTCTCTCTTTTATTCTCCAATTCGACTCACGATCAGTGCAGTCGCTGAAACTGCTTCCACAAAAAATTAAAATTTTCTCAAAATGAGAGTAATTCAGTTTACGTGCGTAATCAGCTGTATCTTTCTGCAATTTAGTGCTTTCATATGTGCGATTGAAACGCTCGAGGATCCAGTGAGTTCTGTTTAATTTTTTTTTTACAAATTGAACACTTTTACTACGAGTGTACTTGTCCAAATTAAAAAAATCTGGCTCTATAACTAATTGCTTTAATTCGTAATCCATCACTCCATTCCTGCATGAAAGATACAGAAATACATTCTTAGGTTAATTCTGATTGTGCTGAGCAAAAGAAAGTGCTGAACACACAAAGTCATTCTCCCTAAAATCAGTTTGATCTGACATAACTCAAAAAATAATAATTAGTTAAAATTAGAGGCTATAAGTATACATTTTATTCAGGTGCTTTGACAATTTCTTTAGAATGAGGATACGGACAAAATCGCGATCGGGTCGCCCACTGAGCCCACCACCGACCAAGAAGAAACCAATACTCTATTGACTGTTGACATTGGAGGTGATCCTACGATTAAACCTCGAGAGGACGATGAAGAGCTCTTGGTGACAATACGACAACCACCAATTCCAGACCGGTCAGAGTCAGAAGAGTCGGGAGCTGAAGGCGACTCACACAGTGACAAGTTCATGAGTGAGCGTGCTCACATTACAATTGAGCACGTTGACTTTGTTCAACTTCGATTGTCCCACATTGCAAAGAGGACTACATCAGATATAACAGAAATTCGTCTTGTCCAAGAGAAAGAATTTGAAATGAATGAAGTCTACAAATCGGGATGGGAAATGGGGAAATGGGAATACGAATCTTCTAAAAAAGAGCAGCTTTTTAGCAAGTTTCCAAACACTTCTGCCGTCCACACTGTCCCAGACGAGTATCACATTGCATTGATCGCCTATTCTATGGAGGGGTACCCCGTGGCCCTTTTTAGGGATTTTAACAAGAAAACAAGAGAAGTTTGTTCTGGCATGGACATTTCAAAATATCACTATAAGAGTTATTTCAAAATTTTATTGCTGGCAATTGAATCTTTAGCAAAAGATATGCAGCTGAAAAGTGATAAGCCATCTTTGTACCGAGGAACTTCCACACCCTTTACCATTGAACCTGGCCAAATTTTGTCGTTTCAACATTTTATTTCTACTTCGTCAAATTTTGATACTGCGAGATTCTTTTCAAAAATGAAGACTTTGTTCCAATTCCAAGGGCATTATGAAAACGCGTTGTCACTCAGCGATCACTCAGTTTTTGTTGAACAGGAATTTCTAATTTCTCCATTTCAGATTTTTGAGCTGGAAAGTATAAATGAAGAAATGCAGCCTACGAGATATGTTCTAATTGCTCACCAGCCAAACTCAACCTCACAGTTGAACTGAGAACGCTCTTTCAAACCTTTTTTTTGCTAGCCTCGTTTTGCAAATACTTGGCGAAAATGCTTCAAATTTACTTTTTACTGCGCAGCTCAATTTACTCAAAAAACTATTTGTAAATAATATGCATTCTTGGCTCAATAAATACGATTTTTGACGAATTTTATTCCGAGAAACTCGAATGCACTTTGTGATTCTGTTTTCCAACACGCAATTCTGACTCGGAATTTGACTTGTTGAGTTCAGAACGCAAAACTCAAGTAATGTGGGATTTCGTACACTTCACGGCTTATTGCAAAAATAGTATGATAACATTGCAAGTGTTAATAATTATAACATCAAAAATTATGATCAAAGCTAATTTACGAACTTGAATAAAATCGCCGATCCAAAAGCTAAGGATTGACAAAGATTTGTGATGTTTCTTTTTATAAAAGCTATTAATATTAGAAACTTTTAAAGTTTTCAAAGAAGAAGATTTCTCCGTGAGCGTAGACAGGATGTAAATACAACAATAGAAATACCCAACAACAATGAACTGAATTCCAATGTTTTGAATTTTCATCAAGAGTGGAAGATCTAATTTGATCAGAGCAGATAGTAAGAAAACATGAATGGTAATTAAAAGTATAACAACGCAAGGTAGCAGCGATCGGCTTGCATTATTTATTTGAGCTAATATGATTTCCCAGCCTCTGTAGTTTACAGTCCAAATTTTCCAGGTTTGCATTTCTGCCTTCAAAACAGTCGAATCGCTTTAAAATAAGGGAATAAATTCATTTCAGAAAAAACTTGCCATGTTTTTGAGGCATAATTACGAGCTATTTTTGCCTCAAATGTGAAAGTACAATAATTTCTAACCTTTTTTGAGTTTCTTTCAAGACGTCCATTAGAAACACACACATCGGTGTGTTTGTGAGCGTCAGAAAAATGAAAGAAGACGACGTATAAAACACAATCACAAATTCAACAAAGAATAGTTCTAAAATCTCAACTATCGAAAAATTGTGGTCACCATTGCACATTTGTGTAAATGATGCTAGAACGTGGAATTCGCAATTCCACATGAATAGCGCTGGGTCGACGACCGATGCTCCCATTATCCCACCAACAAGTACCACAACAATGATAGCTGATTTGTTGATTTTTGGCTTTAGAAGAGGTAGACAATTGCATTCTGAAATTTTGGTTAGAATCATTAGAAATTTGAAAAGCTCCAGATTAGAATTCGCAATGATGAAATCCCTTGCCTGTGAACTTCACATAGTACACAAGATTTGAATTGAGCATTTGAAGGAGCTCGTTCCTTTTTAAAATCAGGTGCAAATCGAACATTGAGGACAGCATAACTATCGTACTAACACTGAGACGATACATATCTGCTGTTCGTTGCAACTTGAGTTTCCCTGTGACCACTGCCAGTACAAAGTTTAGACTAATTATGATTTTTGCTGAAGTTAAGGAGACAAAGCACAGAATGAACCGAACAACTTCATAGATTTTGTTTATTTGCACAACCTTCCGATTTTCCGTATCCCATTTGTAAGGCACTACACCAGAGTAGTAGATGCATTGCACAAGAACTCGACTAACTTTATAAATCGAATCAATCTCCATTCTCGAAATCGAAACGATTTCATACAAGCAACTGTACTGAAGCAAATCGGCAAGAACTCTCAACTATAATGGTTTCGGAATTCGCCTAGTCTCATTCCTTCTCTGTGGAAATATTCCAATGGAATCATCAAGGAACCTACGCATGTATATTTTACGCGAGTCTTTAGACCACAACAAAGAATTCAGGAAAGTGCCTTTTAAAATTTAAATACGCCATTCGACATTTCCGGCAAACCTATAATCAAACCTAAGCGCACGTCTTGAATTCTAGTTGAATTAATTGTTAATCTTCGAACAAATAATAGAGCTTGGAGCAATTTTATGGGGTACAGTTTTCTCTGTTATCGCCTGTAGCACCCAAAAGTAAATTCATAAATATTAAAACGCCTAGGCCTAGACTACGTCTAAATAATGACTCATGGTTATCTGGTAAACGTGGGACCATTACACGTTTACACATTGTCCAATGAAGTTCTACTAGTATCTGCACGTCGAATCGTCCTTGGTGTATTAATGAAATTGCTTTCGGATTGAAAACAAGGGTTTATGTAGGTGGTCAAGGCTAAGGCTAAATGACTTAAGCGGAAATAAACTTGGGTCTTGACGCAGGGTCCAGAAATAATTAATGACTACTTTGTTCATTTATGAAAGCTGAAATTCCATTGCATTTTTAAAGTATTTTTGCGATTCAATAAGGTAATGACAAGTAATGACTTGAAATTTTACTATTAATAGCTGAACTTTTATTGGTAAGGTCTCATTTATTGTTAGTCACACAAATAAAAACTTAAATACATGCACACAGTTTATTCAATTTTTAGTAAGGTTCAGGGTTCCGTGCAGTTAGTCGTCGTCAAGGCCGAGTTTGAATATTGTAATCATTTGCCCAAAATCTCAATCATTTCTTCGTATTTGGCTTCATCTCCACTCATGAAAAGAGCTTCCAAGCACCCTTTGAAGAATGGGGATCCAAAACAATTGGATCTGTAAAGATTAAATAGATGAGTTCGTTGGTAAATTCGTAAATAGTTTTTGTTAGCTTTTACCTAACACAATATTTGTTTAGACTGCTTATCGCAAAAATGTACGCAGTACGCGCTAGAAGTACTAGACCGACCTGCAAAGATAATGAAGCTGGGGTTCACGGTAAAGTGTGTAACAGTCGTCACAAACTCGATCGAGTTGAGCAAAAAGGCCTTTTTCAAATGAACCTTTACAATCAATTTCAAGAAAGGAACGCTTCTCCATTGGTGGACTTCCGGTCGTGACATCAACGAAAATGCTGATTATGATCGTAGCTACTCCGGCCATCAAGATAAACCGAGTGAAGCAGGTTTGTTTTGACGAAATCAGAGAAATACTTGAAACCATTTTAGCGCAAGGAGTTAGTTATTATGTATCTCAAAAAAATGTAAGATTTTTTAGAAAGAAGACGAAAGGGTTCGAAGAAAAAGTTCAAATTTTTGAAAAGCTAAATGAAGGAATAATAAAACTTGCTAAGATGCAAATGTTTAGCACAGATAAGACTGAGGAACTTAGATTTTTATTTTCCGTATTTATAGTGATCTTAATATAGTGGGCGTGTATGATTCAAATCATACTAGCTTGGGCCGGGATTTTGCGACGTCATCATCTCTCAGAGATCCGAAAATAATTCGGATGCATTGAATTACAGAAATTGTAGAATCTTTGTACAACAAATTAAAAGAAAGAAGTTAAAAAAAGAATAACGCAATGGACTGACTCCCTTTGATCATTCTAATTTGAGTTGGTGGGCGAGTAATTAGCGGTTATTCTCATTCCCAAAATTAGAGTAAGGCCATTTATGGCACGACGTAGTTTCCAGTCAAGATAACATTTTTGGAATTTCCTGCGTCTGTATTTAGCCGCTGTGATTCGTATAGCTAATTAATAAATTGTTTAATTACAATTTGAAAATTAACATGCTTTATCAAATTTGTCATTTTACTCCAGCTTAATCTTACAGCAAGGAATATGACATTTAAAATCCCAAACCCCGTTGAGCCAGATAGGTTGTAGTGGCCTTTTCGATAGAAAATTGTAGAATAGTCAAGCTTAAATTTTTCTCAATCTTGCCAAAATTCCCAAATTGAGTATAAATACTTGGACAAGAAGCAATGAAATGTTTGAACTTGGTTCTACCAAATCGAAGTGTTAATTGTTGTAGAAATAGTTTAGACCTATTGCTCAAACCAGTAGCCAAACAGACTCCATAAACCAACACGTACATGTTTATGGCTAGAATGACGGGGTTCATAATTAGAAGAGGGACTGTGATGACATGGTAAAATAATGAGAACAAAGTCACTGTCCCAATAAAAATTGACACAAAGCAAACGAAGAGGAATGGGCCAATTGTTTGAGTCAAGCAATCTGTAAGTAGTTTGTTCAATATTTGAATACTTCTGTAATTAATCCGAAGTTGTTTTGCGGGAACTTGGTGATCCAAATTTGCACTGCAGACAAAATATCAACATAAAAGTTTTGAAAACCAATAATTGTCTTAATTTGCATTCCAGACACACTCACATCATTGAATCCAGTTGCGCAATTGAAGACGTGAAATACGTCATTCCCAACATCACAGTCAAAATAATGACACCATAAGCTCTGTAAACTATAAATCCGGACACCAGACTATAAATTAGATTTCCAAGGAACGCATCGCCTCCCAAGTATTTGTACACATTTTCTACTCCATCAGTAATGAGTAAATGGAGTGGCCAACAAATTCCAAAAAAACGTCCCACCCTGTCTACTTCCATAATTTCTAACACTTTATCAATTATTTTTCCGTTAAACCGAGAATTACTGTGCTCACTTCCTGCTAAGAACAGAATGGCAAAAATTAAATCAAAACTGCTGTACTCATGTACTGAAGACACGGCGATTTGAAAAATTCACTTACCTCGCATTCCGAGCAAAGTATTTGCAAAAGTTTGAATTTCTTTTGTTCGAGAATTTACTAATATCAAGTGAATTCCAATAATAAATCCAAACATTAGTATAAATATTATGATACAAAGATCTGAGGCTCGAATGGTAGGTTCGCTTGTTATGCTGTGAATATAGACTATGCTTGTGAAACAAAAGTAGAAAATGTTCACACTTGATATGAACCAGTATTTCAATCTTTCTTTAAATGTTGGTGATTCTAGTTTCGAAGTTTGAGAATTCCATGTTAATTCGAGCCCCTGGAGTTTTGAAATTTGTGAAAAAAGTTTTGAAAGCTGCCCTGTAGTTTTGTGTGATGACATTTTATGTATGAGTGTGGATAACAATAAATTCCGTACTGTTGTTCTATTTTCGAGTCCGTATATTTCCATCATCTAATATTAATTGTAAATTCTGCTACTAGTGGTATTGACAAGGAAGAGAATACTGGACTGCGGCCAAATTGTATTTCAAAATTCAAATCTTTAAAAGTCCAATTAAAATAATTGGAATACATTCCCTTGACCGCTTAAATATTGATATTGAAAAGTGACAAGGTTCTGTTAAACCGTGAATAAAGGAAAGGGTTGTCATATTTCAAGTTCAACATGTAATTGAATAAACTGCTGTCAACTCAAATTTATAGGGCTACTAAATGTTCGGATTAAAATAGCTGTTTAAATTTGCAAAATCCAGTTTCTGGCAAGTAATTTTTCAATGAATTAAAGCAGTTCGTCAAGTTAGTTAAATTCTTAAGTGATTGCTGGGATATCGGGCCCAGCCATGCTTACATTTGTTCTACTGACCAACGCTATATTGCGAGACTGCAACCAGTCTCGCCTTCACCATTCTCAAAGCTGCAGAATCATCAATATCTCATGGAATTAATTTGTTCACTTCATATTCCACTTGTGGCATGCAATCATTGAACAAATTAGACCTCAACATTGGTAATGCAGATTTGAAAGCAAATCAAAGGAAAACCTGTTTCAGAATGCCTGTTACTAAAAAAACTAGCCAAACTATAAAAATCTAATTGTGCCATGAGAATTTATAAAATGTACGACCAGCTGAAGTTCCCGGAAAATTAAAAACGAATCCCGGCATCCTTTTTTAAGTACCAGTATAATTCCCTCCTTGTGGCACTGTGTACTTTCTCCTGTCAATACTCGATTCGATAATCCGAACTAAAGTAAAGAGATAACCAATTCAAAGAAATTCGAATTTTTTGTGTTGGGGCTTTGGCTTCGCAAACTGTAGTTGGAAGGTGTAATTTTTATTCTTTTTTAAAAACAGTAGTCATAAAATAAAAATTCTGCAAGATAGATAGATTCAAATCAAAAATCCTTCACCTCTAAATTGTTACAAAACAGCGTACTTTGGAAATTGGAACGTTATTGAGCAATTACGTTCTTTTAGAAAACATAAAGTTCCAATCTTAACAAAATATTACATATATTACATCAGGTGAAGTACT